>JAQQAE010005158.1:0-17926 GCA_029823295.1 Pseudamia nigra | reverse complement strand
GGGGGCAGGTAGGAGAAAGCCTTCCTCCCGCTCCACTGTCCCGCACACACGTAGACGCGCACCGACACACAAACAGGCGGTGCGGTGCGTGTGTGCAGCCTACAGGGAGCATCAGTGGCCGCACGTACGCAGCGCCAGGCAGCTCTGCGCTCCATCCGACAGACGCCCATGATGAGAGGCTGCTCCTCCAGCCGACCCAAGCACGCACAGAACCAGGGCCGAGCGGGTAAGACACATTTCGACCATTCAGCCTCCGGGAGGACGTGTGCGTGTTGGAGTGCAGACGCGTTTCGTGGTGATAGTAGAAGGACGCAGAGCAGCTCTTAAAGACGTAAACAAGACTCGGTGCGCTGAGACCTTTCCCCTACATATCACCGACAGGCGGATGTGTGGGCTTTGCAGAGTGACACGGTTGTATTTAGATGCACCTGAACGCACAGGATGAAGGGGGTTATGGACACATGTAGATATTTGGGGTAAAACAGACTGGCGAGTTCGTGCAGTCCGAGCAGCCTCTCTCTCCTTAGCTGTCATTTCCTCTCTCTCTCTCTCTGTGTCTCTCAGTCTCTTATTTCCTCTCGCGGTCTCTATTGTTATTTTCCCACATATTCCACTTGTCTGAGATGCAGCTGCAGATGTTGATGGCTTTATTTGCTCTAATTGTGGGCGCTGTGGTCGTGTGTGCCCTCTATGATTCTGGATCCAAGGGCGTAGATTTTACTAGAACATTGGGGGTGGGGGGGGGTGTTCTTAATCAGGCATCTCTGCTGGATGCTCCTGATGAGAGTCACAGACTAATGCATCACTGTGTGCCTTGACTGCATAAGTTTCAAGTAGCAAGACCCGGAGACAGGGAGCAAAATAAGCCAGAGAACTGACAAAAAAATGTGGAAAATATGAACAAAACAAGCAACAAAAAGTGCAAAAATGAAAAAGGAATTAAGGGAAAATGTGTAAAATAAGTGAGGAATGCGCAAAGTTGCAAAAACTGATGTTACAAAATTAATTTCAGAAAAGAGGAAAACATGAAAAAATGTAATCAGGACAATGAACCAAATTAGTAACCCAATGTGCAAAAAGGTAAACAAAAGTGAACATAAATAATCTAAAATGATGTGATGCACAGAATGAACAATCAAGAAATTGAACAAAAATCAGCAAAATAATCAACATGTGCAATAATGGATGGAAATATTCCACAAAATGCAGGGAAATTATCTCAGTATCCACAAAATTACCAAAATGCCCAAAAATAAATTAGAAAATGAATATGAAATAGCAACAAACTAACAAAATATGTGACTATGCGAACACAAATTAACTAAAGCAACCATAAAAATGAGCACAATTAATAAAATACTCCAGATAGTTACGAAAAAAAACCAAAATAATAAACAAAAAATTAGGAAAAATAAGCAACAATAGATGCCAACAGGCAAACAAAATTTCACAAAATTAACAAATTAGGAAAATGTGAACAAATTATTGAAGGTAATGAATGAACAAATAACAAACTAAGCAACAAAATGTGCAACAATGAAAAAGTAATGATCAAAATATTCCAAAAAATGAACCTAAATTAACAAAACTTGAACAAAATAACCCAGAAAGTTAGCAAAGAATTAGCAAATTAATCCACAATTCAACACAAATAAAGGAGGGCTTACAAATTAATCAAGAAAATGCACAAAAATGAACAACATTTTGTAAATTGTTGTTCTCGTTTTGGCTGCTCCCCTCAGGGGTCGCCACAGCAAAATACCAATGATTCGCATGTTTGATCTGGCATAGGTTTTTACGTCAGATGCCCTTCCTGACACAACCCTCACAACAAGGGAAAGACTCTCGTCCCTGGGTGGGCTCAAACCACCAACCTTTCAGTTAACAGCCGAACGTGCTAACCGATTGCGCCACAGAGGGCACAAACAACAGTTTGTAAATTATCCCACATAATTAACAGAAAATGAGCAAAATTAGCAATAAATTGAGCAAAAATGTGACCAAACTTGTAAGAAAATGCACCTGAACATGCAGGATGACACCCTTCTGACCATAAATATACAAAGCACATGGACAAAGTGAAAACAACTAAAATAAAATGATCAACAATATGAACGAAAAGTACAGAAAAATAGCAAACACAATGAAAAAAAATGAACAAAATAATATTATGGTCAAAGTAATGAACAGAATGAACAGAATAATCAAGAAAATTAACAAAAAATTACACCATAATTAACAAAAAATTCACCATAAGGATGGTGACAGGATGAGGGGGTTTCAGTCACAACCTGACAACTGTCCTGACAGAAGGACATAGTGCTACACAGAGCCTACGTCCCACCCACTTTGTTATGGTACCTAACATCAGAAAAGAATCCTCAACAGTCAGTGGTGCGAGACATATAATTTTCTTTACACTAATGATGATTGGCAATTAAAAAGAGAATTTTACAAGTCAAGAAAGTCCCACTGTGCTGCAAAAGTAGTAAAATGGCAGCAGGTTTTCTGTAAAGTACCTCAGTGGGCTTTATTTCCATGTCATGTGATAAACACAAGCCCTGGGTATCCAAGATGGTGCCCATTCATTCCCTGTGGACAGCTGCTCAGTGGCGATGAGGCGAAAACAGATTTTCTTCCACATTATTTCTGCGTTATGCAGCCTACTGCATAGGTGTATTAGGGCTGCTGCACACATGTAGTCGTGGCCTTCCTGCTCACCCAGTCGCTGCTTAGACTGTGCACTGTAGTAACGTCACACATTAAAACCTATTTTTTGTGTGTTTTGGCCATTTAAACCATTTTAAGCCTCCATGTTATAAAAAGTGTCAATATAAAGAGTATTTTCTGACCTTTTTTGCAGTGTCTTGTCAGCACTTTTACAAAAATTAATCCTTATATGATTAGTTTTTGTAACATGAAGGTTTGAAATATTTTAAATCATCCAAATTCCAACAAAATTTTTATCTATGGCATCATCTGCATTGCACAGTCTGAGTGGCCGTTGGTTGAAGACGAAGATGCAGAAGGGGGCACTTGTACGGGGGCCCTAGTAAGCATGTGCAGTGGGCCCCATAACGCAGAAGTTTAGCAGAAGAAGAATTTCTTTTGTTTCGGTGCCAGTGAGCAGCATTCAATAAGAAATGAATGGACATGATGTTCTCATGTCCAGTCCTGTTTGTAAAATGTCCTTAATTTAACCTGTGATTGTGGCGAGACGGGAAAGCTAATGATAAACTCTAGCTTACTGCTTCAGTAAAATTTTATCAAACATTGCTAAACTACTGTACAGCTACAACGGAGACAGTTGAGTCTCTCCAACACTGTTGGCGAGTGGAGCTGCCATACAGACCTGTCAATCAAAGCATTTTTAGACAATTTACTGTCTTCTTCTTCTTTTCCTTTCGGCTGTTTACTGTCATATCGTAATAATGGAGCAAGATTTAAAGATGGGCCTCCAGATCACTTATTAGTGGATCCAAATACAACACGTGAGACCATGATGAGTCAAAAATTTACTTTGTGTTTTTAGGTAGAATTCTTTAACGCTATGAAAGTCAGAGCTTTTTGGAGCTAAATGAACATTGCCCCAGCAGCCATCAACAGTATTACAACTTTAAGTTACTATATATCTGCCATGGCATCAATACACAGCCCGCTCCTTGCACATTGTACGAAATGAAGTTATGATCACATCACTTTTGCCACCTTCTTTTTGTAGTCGTCATAATTACATATTTTTATACTTTTATATTGTAACAGCTTTACATCAAGCTGCTAATTTTTTTTACTTGTACTATCATCTTTTCAATTCACAGACATCACGTGTGGAAATGATGGCATAATTCTGTCAGTATCAAAACATTGCCTGATGCTTGCCACTGACTGACCAGACAGCTCTCTGTAAAAAAGAGTAGAGCGGACATAACCTTTTATGACACATACGGCCGCCATCTTATCCCTGTAAACTTAGAGCTCTGAGTCTGTGGTGTTTCATGTATTTCATATGGTTCTATGGAGTTTCATATCAACTGCTATATCTGAGCTGCACCTGCTTTAAACCCCTCCAAACCAAAATTAACTGATACATTTACTACAACTTGTTTGGGACAATCACATACTGTAAATCCTGCATTGTAGCTTTCAGTTTGTGTTATTTTAGAAATGTGAATGTGTCTTTAGCAGAAGTGAGTGTGCCATTTATTTGTGGACATGATCACCCTGACATGTATTATCGTCTACCTGCAGTGAGGGAATACGAGCGACTAGGAGCTATTTAATTAGAAAACCTTCATCTCACCATATTTAGGCCAGATGCCCTGTTGCTCCACTACCCAGACTGTCTCCGAAGCTTAATATATCAGAACATCATCATCAGACGGTTCAGCAGGTTCTTAAACAGATGAACAGATAAACTATGGAAGTAGAAGATGACTTATGTTCAGGTTTACATATGCAGTGTAACTGGTGTTCAGTCCATTGTGATGAAGGCCAAGTTATTATTTTGTTCAAGTCTAAAGGCTGATTTTTGGTTTTGAATGAAAGTTTATGAAACCAGATAGTAATTTTACCTTATTAGTAATGGATGTGACGAGTCAAAAACAACATAAAAGACAAAAGCAATGTAAAAGATGCAATGCCGAACATGACATAAAAGTTGCAATAAAAAAAGCTTGATGTAAAAGAGGCAAAAAGAAAAAAAAAAAAGTTTAACATACAGATGGACAAAAAGAATGTAAAATATACAAAAAGGCAAATAATGTAAAAAAAAAAAACACACAAAAATACAAAAATCATGTAAAAGACAAATAGAGTAAAATAACATGAAACAATGTAAAAGTCTTAAATACCACCAAAGATACAAAAAGATAAGACAAAGGCATTTATTTCTAATTTCATTAATGTCTACAGAAAATAGAGATTAAAAAATGTTTGTCACAATGAATTGTCATCATTAGATATGATCTAAAAATATATACAGTATTACAATCATAATAATTATCAAATTATTGTGCATTTAGACCCCGTTTTTAATTTTGTGTCATTTCTGCGGTATCCTGTGAGGTGACATGCTGTATCTCTAACACAGTGTCAACATAAACAGTAGCATCATGAACACGTGGCTTGTTCTGGAGTTGAATTACTGTACAGGTGTTCACACACTGGCAGTGTTCAAGTCTGGATCAGATTTAGAGGCAGTAACGCTGCCATCTCATGGACATCAGCGTCATTGTCATACACATGATAACTGTCAGTTGAAGGTAGAGGGAACTCAACACATTGTGTCTACTAATAACAGGAAGTACATTTCAAAACCAGGGTTAGAAGGTGCTGTACAAACCAAGCAATAAATAAAACAGATTGCTAAAATTCTCCACTGGGAGGTTATTTCTAGGACCAAGGAAAGATGATTGCTGAGGAGTCATAACTGCAACGGCTTGGTCACCTTTAGCTTTAAAGATCACATATTGTACCTGTTTTTAACGAGTTAATGTAAGTCTCAAATGACCCCTGAACATGTATTTTAATTTTTACCTCAAAATATCACATAACTCATTTATGATAACGTGTGTGAACGTAGATCTTCTATTAAGGACAATATTTAATATTCAATATAACAAGCAATTGTCATTAGAGACACGTCTGGCCTCCTAAGCGGCCAGAGTCAATCACATTCACTTCTCCCCAGAATGCTCGAGACGTGATTGCAACTGGATCGGGTGCAGGTCTCCTGAAAAGTTATGGCATGGATTCAGGAAGTAACTTGTGGGTCTTGTTTCTCTAAAATCTATGGTGTAAACTCCACATTTTCAGCTGTTTTCAGGTTGTTTCAGTGTCTGTTGGTTGACATGTTAATGACTGATTGTTGACATGGATACCATCGCTCTGTTAGGGTCCGGGATGATCTCGGTAGTTCTGATGGTTCTAGTGGTCCTGGAGGACTGTCTGAGGGCAGTGACTTTGTATGTGTGACATCATAAAAACAGAGAAATCAAAACAGCCTGTTTTATCTAAGCTAAATGAAGAGTAACATCATGTTTTGCCCAAGAGTGTATTTATAGCTAAACGTTATCACATTGTCCTGTTTTAGAATAAAAAAAAGAAATGGAAACCAGATTTTTCACACTAACCTTGCTTAGTCCCATCTGCACAGCTGAGGGTTGGGGGTCACACACTTAGGGACCAGCACTCTCCATTTTAAGTTAACTTATTTCTCTTGTATCTTATATACAGGGCTTTCAGATTTGTTAATGTAATAATAAACTAAAATTAGTAGCAAACCCATCTTTTTTAGCTCCACTATACCTATGTGAATACAAACATGGATATCAGGTGTTTTTTCCAAAGAAAAGAAGATAAAAGAAGTATGATATTATTGCCATGCAAATTGCATTTACTGGGATTTCTCAGCAATCCTACTATTGTTCTCACTCTTTATTATTCCGTACAATTTTTGAATTGCGTCTCCTCCCACAGTTTTTGCCCGATTCACACCATTCAAACACCATAACGTCCAGCTCTTTTGGGTTATGTCAGCTAGTACTTTTCATAAATCTATCTTTTGTAGTTTCTAAATAATTTCATTTTTTTCACAATTTTTTCCCCAGAGGAAATGAATTGAGAACTCACAGAATGTTCACGACTAGCGTGCCATGCCGTGTGGTTACCATGGCAATGACAGTACAGTGTGGCCTTGGAATGCTCCTTTGATTCTTTGATTACTACTACACTGAATAGTATAGTTTATCATACATGTCATAATACTCCAAAACTCTATAAATTTAACTCTTGAACTTTTTCAGCCAGGTCAACTATTGTGAGTCGGTAATCCCACTCAATCTCTTCAGAGATTGCAAATTTTCTAGTTTATAGTTGCAGTTTTTTTTTTAATAATAACTTATTCTTAATTCAAATGATATGATATTGATACTGATTAATTGTTAATGAATCACAGAGGAACAGAAAGAACCAGGTGAGACGTCATGGCAGCTCTTCTGTCCCATTCCCTGTTCACTTGAGTTGAGTGTGACAGTCCTGATTGCACTACACGTTTTACTCCATGTTTTTATGCAGACAAGGCTAACATGCTAGACTACTGAAATAAAATGTATCATGCTTCAACATAGAAGCACATAAATGAGAATTTAACATTTATATGCACCTATGTTGAAGCATAATGATAATGGCTCAATCAGGCTCATTTAAAAGTGTGCTACATCTTCATGTCAAGGTGACATAAGCCCAGCTTGGTCATATCTATTATATAATTTTACCATAAAACACAAAGGAATTGCATTAATATGCAAGAAAAACAATTTATTAACATACAGAAGTCAAAAAGCAATTTATACAAATTCTCATATCTTCCTCAACTGCTGCTGAAGTCAGTAGGTAAATCAATTGAAGGGAAAGACCTATCTTTGCATTAATGGCCAAAATAATTCAATGGAGCCCTTTAATTACGCTGTCATAATAATTACTGATATATTTTTGTAATTCTTAAAACAGCATATTCCAAATTCCTCTCGGGCTAAGCCCCTAAGGCTTACAATACCTGGCTCCGCCCCTGATCATAGGGAGGCTGTTGTGTGGCCAGCCTGTTAATTTCTGTATTTTCAGATGGACAGTGGTGTGTACAGTGTAACAGAAAGTGTGATTTAAAATTTGTGAGGCAGCTATAGGTTTAAATCTGAAACAGACTCAGATATGTATACTGTAGATAATGAAAATAAAACTGAGACCAGTGAATTTAAATAAAAATACTTACCAGATATATGTGATATTGTTATTTTTAATTCCCATATTTGTCTGGGGCTCCTAGGATCCGATGAGGTTATGACCTTCTAGTTAAGATCTCACACATGTAAGTTGTGCAGGTTTGGACATTTTTTTCAAATATATGTAATTAAACCATCACCAAAGAATTCATTGTGTTAGAATAAGTGCTCAAGCTACAAATGAAAATTTTACAAAAATAAAATTTCCACAGCCACAAAAACACATGCACAACACTATGCTAAACATGCAGTTCTGTTACAAGCCTGACAGGAAACCACACAGGTTTAATAGGTTTAAAGAGATCAGGCCACATAATAAAGGTCCAGCTAGCATGAAAATGTGACATGTCTGTCACAGTATCATATACATGCTAAAATTAATAATGAGCACAGATTATTTTCAAACTTTTCAATAGTTAGTCTCCACCTCACTGCACTTCAAACTTATGGAAATATAAGTTCTAAAAAAATTAAAATCACACCATTTAAGTGCACTAGAAGCCACCAAATGACACCCATGTTTCAAAATTTTCCCAGAGGGGCATACCCCCCCCCAACAAATGCACAAATGCACAGCGACACATTCGGCGTCATGCTTACTCTGCATTAAGTCAGTGCAGGCTACTTCTTTTTCATCAGGCTACTCAAAAGAACTGGGAGAACTCTTAGTTTGATGCATTTCGAAAGAGATCTATCCTTCCAAATGATGTTGAGTGAGCTCAGGACCGATCTTGCCGTTAGTGCGGTCTTTATCTCCACACTCCCATCTGCATTCACAGCCAGAATTGAGCCGAGGTAACTGACCTTGTTCCAGCCTGATACCACAGCACTGTATGTTCAGTGCTTCATTCAATCTGGGTGTTGTCATAACTTTTGTCTTTCTTGTATTAGCTTTCAGGTGATACTCTCTTGATGTTGTGTCAATTTTATCCAGTAGAGCTTGTGCACTCTCTGGGTCATGTGCTATTAAGTGCTATATCATCAACATGACACAGGTTGTTGATACCCCTCACACTTTATCAGTACATTTTCTAAATGGCCGAAATGCTGAAAAACTATCTTAAAATCTTAAAAACTGTGACCATTCTTAAAACATGATGTAAATGTTAGTCCTGCACCTACAGCCTTTGAGATTTATTGGGCAGCTGAATCTCTGTGTGTGCTTTACTCTCTGACACAATAAAAGCATTGTGGCTTGGTTGATTCAGTGGCTAAATTGAAAAGAAAAAAAAAGTTTTTTTTTACTGTGAAATAGGGAAATGTAGCCCAAGGTCACATCTTAAGCAAGCATCTGTGCTTAGATAGTATGAAGCATTAACAATGATGTTGTAAAGGGATTTCATAAAAGCTGTGCAGACACACCTGGGTGTTGTGCATAACTCTTGATTAAACCTATTCTCTGACTGAATTAGCTGATACTTTGTGAGGTCAGAATAAAAATGATACAGTAGGAGAGTGTGGTTCATATCAGTCCAGTGAAATCTGCAAAAAGTCAGAGTTGATATGAGGTGCACTGGGGCTACAATGATGTGTGGAGTCTTTCTGCTTTTAGAGCTGATTTTTTGCTGTTTCAGTATTTACTTCATTTGCAGTGACAAGTTGTGTTTGAATTGAAACATTTAAACAATTAAGAGGGATATTTATGTATTTGTTTTTTTACAGGTTTAGTATAACTAGTTTGGCTTATTTTGATGCCCAAAAGCATCCAAATCAGTGCTTATTTTTGTGTTTGCTGGATGAGTTAATGCAAATCCTGTAAAACATGGCTTGTAGCAGTGCATTGGTTGCCTGTATTGTGTGAAGTTGCTGCCCTCATGTGCTTAAATATGAAATATACCCAGACACTATTTGCACCCAAGTGTTCGTAGCCAACCATGTTATTTACTCTCAGGACACATACAGTATAAGATTTACCACTGTATGTTATTTCTAAAATTTTGAAAGCCTTCCTAATATGCAATGGATATTATGAAGGAGTCTGTTTTATCTCAAACTATCATATTTTAACCCCGACTCTAAACGTCACCAACCACATTTGATGTCATCACCTGAGTAATTTGTTGCATACTGTACATTTACAAATTTGTGAAAACTTTACAAAAATATTGTC
This sequence comes from Pseudamia nigra, assembly GCA_029823295.1. Taxonomy (NCBI): domain Eukaryota; kingdom Metazoa; phylum Chordata; class Actinopteri; order Kurtiformes; family Apogonidae; genus Pseudamia; species Pseudamia nigra. The sequence goes on along the minus strand of JAQQAE010005158.1, from coordinate 8,038 downwards.
TGTAATATATGCAGGAAACAAATTGTTTTCTCTATAATGGATTTATTCACCCACAGCATCTACGAGCTGCAGATGCTTTAAATGAAAGGTCCCATGTTTTTATAATGTGAAGTTTATGTATAAACACTGTGATGTAAACTATAAGCTGTGCAAATCTGAATCTGTTCAGTCCTGAGAAATCCATACAAGGTGTGGTTCACATTATTACTTCAGCTCAGAACCACATAAATAAGGACAAGAATGTACAAAAGTGGGGTTAAAAAAAAGAAAGAATCCAGCAAAATCTCCTCCATGACCTGATGTCTTACTTTCTGAGGGACTGCACTGTATTTTGATCCTTTATTCCTCGTACTGAAACAATGTCCCACATTTTTAATTTGAAGGAAGATGTGAGTTCAAGTAGATTAAAGTCACGTTTACTTCCAAATGCACCACAGATTTTCTGAGAATGTAACTCACTATGATCAAGTTCTTTCAGAGTAGAATTACTACATAAAGTAAGATGTGAGACGCTGGAATGTAACAAAAGGTTTGGATTGGGGGATTATTTTAATGTAGTGGTTATTTGGTTCATTTGCAAATATGAACAAAGTATGCATATGGTAATAGAAAATGTTTTCTACAGATGCCAGTGGCCACATTATCCCACATAAACCAAATACTGTATACTCTTTGTCTCACATTTGTTTTGTTGGGACCAGGCACAAAATTAAATCATAATGACAAAGCATTGATTTCAAACTAAGTGGAAGACCATTGAATTGTGCTGAAATTTGCAAAATTCTCCATACAAAAAATGATTAATATAATCAAGAAAATGTACAAAAATCTGGACAGCAATTACTAAAATGTATAAAAATGGTCACAATAATGAGGGAAATGAACAAAAATAAAGAAAATAATTAAGAAAATAAATCCAAAATTATGCAATAAGGAACAAAATTTTCCAAAAAAAAACAACACAACGAATGAACAAAAATGCATAAATTAAGGACGATGTTTACAAAATGAATAAAATAATTATGACAATTGACTAAAGTGAACAAATTAAGAATATTAATAAATAGAAAAATAAACAAAAAAAGACAGTTTCAAAAAATTAACACAATAATGGGAAAACTCAAAAAATCTACACAAGGTCAGTTAACAAATATGAACAAAATAAGTTCTAAATGTAAAATAAATAGACATAAACAAAATAATCAAGAAAAAAAAAGACAAACATGAGTAAAATGGACAGAATAATAACAAAAGTAACCAAATAAGACAGTAGTAAAATTTACAAAATTAGTGCAATAATAAAGAAAACAAGGAAGAAAACAACAAAAATACAAAATTAGACACGCTAATAAATAAAATTGGGAAAAAATGTATCATGCGCCACTACACACAGTTTATCAGATTTATTTTACTGACACAGTTTAACATCTCCTCGACCTCTGTATTTAGTCTGCGATGTGTGCGCACAACGCATTCAATTACGGTTTATCAAAAAAACTAACTTTCTGCTCCTTTTCTCGGATCATTACGGTAATTTCCAATGTGGCCAGAGCGGGTCACGTGACCACGGCGCGGACAGCCAGGGACCGCGCGAGTCGCTCCATCTCCATCCCCCGCACAGCCTCGCGGATGAAACACCGGTCACCTTCAGCGCAGCATCACGGGAAAAGGGCCCGTGTTCCCTCCGAGGGCTCCTCCACCTCACCGCCAGAAGAGCAAATGGAGGACAACGCACTGTCGAATCCGCGGGAACTGACCCAGAACCCCCTGAAGAAGATCTGGATGCCGTGTAAAAATGGCCTTCCCGAAAAACACATTTCTCAAAGAAAGGGTGCGTATGACGACGTGGCCACAAAAGGATTAGCCTGACACTGTTAGCGTCGGTACGTAACAGTACACCTGCCCGCCCGGTTTATTTTACAGCCCTCTTCCAGTTTCGCTCCTCTGGCGTCTGCCGTTTGTCTTTGTCACAAGAGTAGTGTAGCAACGTAAGTAATAAATAACGAACCCGTCCCTCCTCATTAATGTTGCAGTGTGTTTTGAGATGCTAGCTGACGTGACCAGAGTGCACAGAGTTCAGATGTCTTGCTGATTCCGCTGCAGCCATCTGGGTTCATGCGGTTATATAAGGTTCACATGATTTTCAGACTAAAGGGAAAGGACTGGCACTAACAGTGCAACCACCAGCTGTTGGTAAACAAGAATTGTCTCCCTGCAGTCATGTGGTTGATTTGCTTTTTAATCACACTGTTCACCTATTGCATAGCATTGTGGGGGGTCACTGTGGCTGAATGCGGATGGATTTGTGAATGAATAGATCGTAAAAAAGGCCACTAAGTTCATTAGGCTGTAGTGAATTGGTCTGTGATCCTGGCGTGTTGCAGTGTGAAGGAGCCTTTTAAAGTCATGTAACCTGACCTTTATCCAGAATTGGGGACTGAATAATCTTGTCCTTGAAAGCCAAGGAATACTATTGTTTTGTGTTGTGGTCCATGGATTTCTTAGGACATAGGTGCTCTTTGGATTCTAGGAAGTTGTTCTGAGAGTTATAACATTATGAAAATGGAAAGATCTTTCAAAAAACAATATCAGTGTGCACAATCAGAGGGTGCCAGATTTAAGAAGATTTAGAGACAACTAAGTGTAGAAATGTAAAAAGAAACTCTTTAGAGTCACAGCATTTTATTTGATTGTATGCTAACTGAAGTATGTCAGCTTGTATTAGAAATGGATCCATTAGTATATCAGTAACTTGTGTATTTCCTTAATCACCAAGCATGTACACTCAAATCAAAATCACATTACCCACAATATAACTTTGTCACCATTGCTGTGGTTCTACACATAAGTCTTAATATAATAAATCTTGTAATTTGTAAATTTAGCTCAGACTGAAGGAGAATTGGTTAAAGTTGTATTGTGACTGAAGATTTGAGTTGGTTGATGGTTATCAAGGAAAATGCACACATTCTGAACATCGTATTAACTTGAACTTCTACAGATACACAAACATGAAAAAATATCAGTATCTTTCAATTGATTCCAAAATATTACCATACACACAAACTCTACCCTTTCTGTCAGTATAGAATTGCTCATGATTTCCTTAAATTTTGCCCCTTCTCAAACGTGTACATTGCTCAAGTATTTTTGTTGACTCTCACAACATGCAGTTATAATATATGGACATTACCCATCCATTAAAATATCACACACTTTGACCCATTTGTGTCAGAGTGGAAACTCACTCTCTCCAGACAACTTTACTGTTTCACAACCTAATAACCTCTGCTCCTCACTGACATCCAGAGTGGTCTGACTTTGTCTTCAAGGCAGATGACACAGATTACAGACTGTTAAAGACAATTGAGTGTTATTATTGTATTTCATTCGGTTATGTAATATGGTTGATAAAATGGGTTAGGGTTAGGGTTAGGAATGGCGAATGAAGCCAAAATGATAAAATAATGATCTGTCGACATCACATCAGTTGATGTTGATAACCACAATAATTGTCAAATCATTGCTTTGTTGTGTTTTTGAAGCAGGAGAGACCACATTTAATTATGTTGTAACAAGACAAAAATGTAATAAACTCATCAAATATTAATGAGACAAAAAAAAGCACATGCAGTTTCTGGTTTTGTGTTTGTTGCTTATTTCATTCATTTTATGTATAGAGAGTCATGCCCACTTCCTTCCACCTGTCTCCCTGGTTATGGGACTTAGCTTTGAAAAAAAAAATGCATTACAGTTGATTGTATGAGACATCTTTTTTTATCTCATTTGATTTTTGCAATCATTAAAGTGCATCGACCTAAAAGTAAATAAAGTTCCAGTTTGTGTGAAATGGCTCAATGAAATTTCCATCTCACATGATACATGTCACAACAGCAAAATGGCCACTGTCTCATCAAATTTTACCCTGTTCTTTGCGAATCAAGTAGTCAGAAGTGTAAATTATAAGAGGCCTCTTCATGTTGAGCTGCAGAGCTTCTTCTGCAGCTCTGAACATCCTGTTTGCACTTTTTTATTAATGCTTATTTTCAGTCTTATAGCTCAATAGTTAAGAAAACACTACTTGTATTACTTTACTTTTTAAAGTGACTGACATCATGTCACTCTACATTGACTGCAATGCAGTTGTTTTTTTGTTTTTTTTTCAAAGTTTGGTCTCATGGGTAAATGAAATGAATACAATTTGAGTTTGTATTCAACAAGATCAAAACATTAATATTTTTTGTATGTGAGTTAACTGACAATGTGAGCAAAATAAACCTTAGAGACATAAGTAAAATCTATCATGATAAATATATTTATCATGATATAAAAATATACAGTACCATGGTAAAATTAACTGTTTAATTGCCTAGCTCTACATTTAAAGTTATGGAAGCATTTTGCAGTATTTAAATATTGGAGTCCTAGCTCTGAAATTAGTTTTTATTTTGTCTCTGCATTAGACTGAAGCTGTGTTTCTCCCCTCTGCTTCATTTCAGTATGTATGACCAACTGTCCCACCCTGATTGTGACCGTGGGCCTTCCTGCCAGAGGAAAGACCTACATATCCAAGAAGCTGACCCGCTATCTCAACTGGATTGATGTACCCACCAGAGGTAGGGCTTCACGACCTGAGACGAATCTAAACTGAGGAAGAAAAACAGGATAAATAAGGGTTTAATACGGGCCTGTCTTTGTTACAGAGTTCAATGTTGGCCAGTACAGGAGGGAGTGTGTGAAGATCTACAAGTCCTTTGAGTTCTTCCGTCCGGACAATGAAGAGGGGTTAAAGATCAGGCGGTGAGAGATGTGAAACTGCCTTTTAGTTAAATACTGGGCAATACTGTGGGAAAATGTCATTAGTCAATGTTTAAAGCCTAATTTTTGGAAATTGCATAGTGATTTTTTTGAAGGAAAAGATCCACAACACACAAGCACCAATTAGAGCATAAAAGATGGGACAGTTGCAAGAGGCAAAATATAATGTAAAATATAAAAATGCATGAAAACTGTAAAAATATAACATGAAAGACATGGATGGATTTAAATCAAATGAACAAAATCTACAATTATAGACTCAAAAAGGGGTAACACAATAAAGCATTACTTTTACATATCACAATATAAAATATGTACATCAAATAAAAATAATTATCTATTTTTTGCCCAGCTGTATCTACAATTTATTACTTTTACCACGAAAAATGTGAAGTTTATTTATCACCAATGCTTTCTCTGAACTTTGCAGACAGTGTGCATCAGCTGCTCTGAATGATGTGCGGCAATATCTTACTGGAGGAGGACAGGTTGCGGTGAGTAGGCCAAGATAATCAGCATATTGTCAGTTGTTTTTGTTTTTAACAATTGCAAGTATTTTGCAAAATTTTAATAATTGCCTAGACTCAGCTGTATAAAAAGATTTGTGAAATTTGCAAGAATAATATATTTTAATATTATTTCCACATCATTTAACATTGGTTCTGTTTAATAATGTCATAATGTTGTATTTCATTATTCTTTTGCGATGAAAGTGCACTATAGCAGTTTATTTTGATTAATGTAAATAGACTGTATAAAGTTTATTCCTGAAATATTAGACAAAATGTACATAATCAAACTAAATTGTCATAGTATTTGTTGTTTTATCACAGAAGAGTGAGATACAACATCACTAAACGGCACCAAACAGTGGTTAACGATGTAGAAATAATGATCAAATATGCTATTTCTACTAATTTACTTCAGCTTTTTGTAGAGTTGAATGCAGATGATTATCACAATTTTGTTAAATAATTACTATTTATGTTTTACCATGTCATATCAATTTATTTTTTTAATTGCTGCTGTTTTTTGTCCATTGTTAGTTCTCATTTTGTAGACAGTAACATTGTTAAAGACTTGGACAAATGCTGAATCAGGTCAGGATTTAACACGGTGCACGGTGATGATCTTTTCTGGTCTGTTTTGTTTTTTGTATTTTTTTTTCAGGTTTTTGATGCAACAAACACCACCAGGGAAAGAAGGGATACAATCATCCAGTTTGCAGAACAGAATGGCTTTAAGGTAACTTGAGGAGTCATCTTTCTGGATAAACACTACTTTAAGTGATAGTCACACCAAGCGCTCACTCACACTATGCAAACTATGCTGTGCACGAGCCCTTTGGACATCTGAAGTCTGGGTGGTTTGAGTGGTGTGAGTTAATGCTGAAGTATGACATGCGTCTATGGGCACAACAAGATTAGAAGAGGTGGCCTTCAGCACACAACAATTGCTCATGCATCAGTATAGCCTTATGGGAATACCACAGACAGGATACTACACTCAGAGGCAATGAAAACACAACGCAGTTTGGATTCAGATATATTTGTGACTCAAAATTTATTTTCTTATTTTAACAATTCAAATATGTCAGGTGGGTTGACTTTGATGAATTAAATGTGTTCATGGGCCGATTTGGGCAATTGTAAACAGATGCATTAAACATAACAAGCACAAGTTGAAAATGAAAAATCACATCAAGAATGAACAGAACACATATTTAATAATGAACTCAAAAGAACAGTCAGTATTGGCTGTGACCCCCACGAACACCCACACAGGCAGTACAACGTCAACCTCATGGACCTGACTAAGCGTCTTACAGTAGATTGTCTTGGGGAAGTTGTCACCACTCTGCCTATAGTGCATTCTGGAGTTGTTGCCTGGTTTGAGGTCTGGGTACTCTTGATGACAGAGCTCGTCCCAGTTGGTCCAGACATGCTCAATGGGCCATAAATCTGGTGAGCATGCGGGCCATAAATCTGGTGAGCATGCAGGCCACAGCAGACGGTTAACACCATGTTGTGCCAGGAAAGCAGCTATGACACGAGCAGTGTGGGGTTGTTTTTGTGTGGCTTTTATCATGTCTTTATATACCACTCTTTCATTTCAAACACTGTACTTGCACAACTCCTAATCCCATATGTTGTACTCAATATGGATTGATGAGAGTACAACTCAAACTGTTGAGTTACATGATGATCATTCATGTGTAATGAGGTACACATTGTGACCCCAATGGTTACTTAAGAACTCAAATTGGACTCCCCAGGTCCTGAGCAAAAATAAACCAAAATTTAGAGTGTTGCGTTTTCATTACCTTTGAGTGTATATGAGCCTCATCTCCTACTGCCTCCACATACAGGAGGTGCAATTAAACTCAAAGTCACTGTCTTGCTTAGTAGAGAAATGTGACCAAAACGATTTAAAATAAGGTACAAAGTTGCAAAGATTTTACAATTACTAAGTTTGTATGCACACACTATTCAGATTTTTTTTTCCTTTTCAGAAAAAGACAAAATTCTGAGTAGGGTGCTTTGGTGACCAATGAAAATGAATGTACAACTGTTATTCTTGTTTGTATGAAGCTGTTTGTGCTGTGATTATGACTGGTTTTCTTCAAGGCTTTTCACCAGCGACAGATGTTCCACTGTAAGGACTCTGTCTGTTTCTTCCAATACTGTCCTAAAAGAGTAACCTTGTAGATATTTGTTCGTATCTAAGGCTGCTTTCACACCTACAGCATTTAGTCCGCTTAAAGCGGACCTCAGTCCGGAATACCTGCAAGTTTGGTTCGTTTGGGCTGGTATGAAAGCAGACCAGTTTGTTTTGGTTCGGACTAAAGAACCGTACCGAGACCACCTTCTTGAGGTGGTCTCGGTACGGTTCAGTACGCCTCCATCCGAACTCCAGTGCGGTTGGCTGATGGTGAGAACTCTGACCCATCCCAATTCGGTCCAGCTGTCTGCAGTGTAGCACTTTTTGGTCTACGGAGGCTTCTGTAGCAAGCTGTGATGTACACTTCAAGAAGCAAGTAAACTTCTCTACGTCAGAGTCTTTTGAAACGTCTTCTCCTTCTCCATGCCAAAAAGAAGCGCACAGTGTTTCCCAAATACGATTTCCATGCTGGAACAACAGCAATTTGTGCTTTTTGCACAAACAAATGATAATAATAAATCGCCACAAAAACAAGTAAAATAGTACCATTCATTATTCC
>JAQQAE010005157.1:0-17927 GCA_029823295.1 Pseudamia nigra | reverse complement strand
AATAACTTTATATTACAAATCACTGGGTAAATAGAATCATTTAATTAATTTTTTTATTTTACATTTTTTTTCTTCCCCTGACTGCACGTCACTGAGGCAAGAAATGGCACAAAGCGGGGGGTCCGGATCCGCCCCCAGGGATTGACGCCCATGTGTAAATCCCAGCCAGTAATAGTAATTCACCTCCAGGCCGTATGGGGGCGACGTTACGTTTTATTGTCCTTTAGTCCTTCTTCCGCCTCCTCCTTCAAAATAAAACATGGCGGCTGTTCTGGCGTTCAGGCAAGAATTATCGTCTTTGGCAAGGATATTGACAGGACTTCCACATTTGGTACTGTAACTAGCACCTTAACGTAGATATTATCTGTTATCTCTGCTTAGGTGAACAGTTATTTACTATGGAGATGTTGGAAACGTGTTTTATAGCTGGTGCATGTCTCAGATTTTGACCTCAGCATCGTGGTGATACCGGTGACATTTACTGTATTTCAGCCTTTCCTAATGTGTCATTTTTAATTTTATAGAGTTCACGAGGGTATGGCGCCTGTTCAGTTCATAGAGAATGCAACATATTCAGGTAAGTAATCGCTTTCCTCCCGATTGTTGCTTATCTTGGCACCATTAGTAGCTATGTATATCACGTGAAAGAGCTGATGTAGCATTGTCAACAATGGATCAACAAGAGTAACCTGAAAATGTGCAGTCTCTGAAGAGATTGCTGTGTGTTGGCAGATATGACTGAATATTTATTGCCAAAACATGTCTGAAATATGTTTTGCATAACATCAGCTTTGTTTGCAGAAACACACAATGTGTTAGAAATACAATTTTTACATCGGGTCAGTGAGCGTTAAACAAGCAAGAGTAACAGGATTTCAACAGAGACCTCTATTCTCATCTAATATGGGAGATAATACGGCAGTTGGATGCACCTTTTATCACTCAGAGGGTCAGATTTTAAAATCTGTAAGTCACTGGGTTGGCATATTGTCTAAAATCTAATCACTTTGTTGGATATGTGTAAAGATCTGATAAGGTTTCAGGTGATATTTACGCAAAAATAGATTCTCTGGGGGCACAAACTTTTGACCCTACTTGTCAATCATTCTGGTTGCTGTGGCGTCTGTCAGTGACATGCAGTGTGTTTGCTCGCCTAACTGACAGTTTTAAGCAGTGACAGACTGAAAACCAGATGTCACTTACACCTCAAACAGGTGCTTTTAATGACCAATCAGCTGCTCAAATCACCCAACCATGTCACAACCACAAGGCTTGGCTGAATACAGTGATACCAAATTTATGTAGGTTAAGTGGAAATTCTAACCATGCTAGCGAGTTACAAAAAAGGATTTTTCAGAAATGTCTCCTGCGGTTCATAATGGGATTCAGTGCGTCAGTTGGGTGTACACACTGTCATGAAAAGGCTCGCCATTTAAATTCTGTGAGTCACAGAGTTCTTTTAAGCATATTGTGTGAAACTAGACCAGTGTGGTTGCTATTTAATCTAAAAAAATATTTATGTAGTGTAAACTTTGTCAGAGCAATCACAGTTATAGGAGAAATTTCTCTGATACTTTTATAGCATCTCTCCACTCTTGTCAGTTAGACCTCTCACTCTGGTCAAGAACATTCCATTTGAGTCCTCCGTTCATCTCTTATGGGAAAAAATTTGATTGGTCAAAAAAACTAAATTATTTAAAAACTGCAAAAGATAGATTTATAAAAATCAATAGCCAGAATGTCCTGGACAAGTTTGACAATATGGTGTGAAACGGGTGAAAACTGGGGGAGTTTTAGTGATCAAAAAAAGGGTTGGAATCCTAAAGAGAACAATGGTGGGATTGCTAATAAATCAGCATCAGTGTAAAGCAGTGTCCTTCCATAAATTTTTAGCCAAAGAGCCCAAAGATATACGGTACTACCAAAATAACTCCCTCTTTTACTGCTAGGGCATCTACATATGACATTTTTATTTATTGTAGCCTTTAAAGGAGAAATGGTGCACCCTTTTAACACGTTAGTGTACATCTCATATGTTCCTAGAATGTGTATTTCAAATTTCAGCTTTGAATACCACAGAGATGTCTGTTTTAGTGCGTCCACTTGAAATGCAAATGAGCTCTGTTCACCACATCCTTTTTTCTGTCTGTGCCATTGATGTCATCATGTAGACCCAAAAGCATACTATCAGGATGGTCTTTGTGGTTCCAGTGGGTGGATAAAATATGCAGAAATACAAACTACTGTACTTGTTTCAAGTCTGTATATCTAAAGAAAAAAAAAGGTCTGGATGTGTATCTCCATGTTTCCGTTAAATGTAAAAGATAATACTGTATGTTAAAATTATTTTAAATAGCAAAAATATATTGACAACCAAAGAAAAATGTACTATGGCACCCTTTGGGTCCAGAATATGTTTGGGCAGGTGCAATGCAAGTAAAAAGGGTTATAAATGAAATTTTTAAAAAATGGTGAACTGAGCCTAATTAAGAGAAGTTACTTGGATTTATTTACTTGTGGTAAGCAGGGTTGTTGCTACAAATCATTGTATAAAAAGAAAACATGATGAAATAAATTGGTTACAACAAGCATAATGTGATATTGCTCAATAAAGCTGCTCAGGACAGCAGTGCATTTATGCGGGCTATGTGTGTTTGCAGATCTCAGCTCCCAGTCGTATTCAGAACGTCTTTCCATACAACCACTTTGTTCTCATCAACACCATCAGTAAGTTACCATATCTTATTCACCTTATTTAAAATCAGTCATCTAACTACACATTGTATTTGAGTCACACCACGAATTTTTGTTTCTTTTCAGATCACTGTCACAGAAGAGCCAGACACATTGTTCCAGACAGTGTCCGTGCTGGTCAAAGGTCATGATAAGGCCGTGTTGGACAGCTATGAGTTTTTCGCTTCCATGGCAGCTAAAGAGCTGGGCATCAACATCAGCAAAGTGTGAGTCTCAGTAACAACTGTAGCTCTCTCATCATTTTTACTGTCATTACTTTGCTGTATATTATTAGTGAACAGCAGATATGGGTTTTTCAGGACCGATATAGATTATTAGTAGCTAAGGAGGCCGATAACTGATATTTGGAGCAGATATTTTTTAGCAGTAAAAATGTTGAATAATACAAACACTTAACTTTGTTTTAAATGCCTAAAGCACGTTTATTTAACCAAATAAATAGAAAATATATAGCTCCAGAAGTGCATGGATCCTAGACTCCCAAGTTATTGTAGTAGTTGTGAGCTGTAGAGTTTTTCATGTGACTTTCAGGCAAACACACACGAGTCTCCACATGACATACATTCAACCCATTGATAATACATAGTCTACTGAGAGCAGGATCGGCGAGCTAATGTTATGGTAAAAGCTAGTCAGCCCTCATCTCCGCATACTTCCCTGCGACAAAAGAAGACTGAATTAAATTTCTTACTCTCACAACCATACACAGGCTTCTACAATCACGGACTTGTTCCACATTGATATCGGCAACAGCATTGTTTCAAGTAATTCACAGACATGTCGGGAGGTGCTACTAGCTTAGCAGAGCTGCTAATGTTTACTTCAATCGTATGTTGTTCTGCTGCGCATTGTAAGTTAGAAGTACAGTAGTTGTGAGACATAGAGCAGTGGAATGTTTATTACAATTTCGGGAGTTTTCTGCGTTTACCTTCATGTGTTTGCTTTCCGTAAAGCGTAAACACATGTGTTTTGTCGTGTGCAGAACCACATGACAAAACACATCTCCACTGTGTGTGTGTGTGTGTGTGTGAGGACAGTCTCCACTTCAGTGTCTCTGCTGCTTACACTGTTTAACCAATCAGATGGCACAGTGAGCGGAACAATGCTGGAGAGAGAAAGAGAGAGCGGCGGCTGAGCCGAAATAAGTTTTTAATAGATTTCTTGATATTGGCTCGTCGGATTTAAAAAAAAAAAAAAAAAAAACTATATACGTCAAAATTACAAATATTGGCGCCGATAATCGGTTGACCTCTAATTATCATCCCTTTACTTTGACTGCTTTTCTCTTCCTGTAGCTTTGAACCTCCACGGGACATAGAGAGACTAACACTCCTGAAGTCAGTCCACATCTTCAAGAAACACAGGGTCCAGTATGAGATGAGGACGCACTACAGGTGCATTGAGGTGAGGAGCTTAAGTTTTTTACAGGCTGAACATTCCCTGGGTTAATACAAAAAGGTTTAATTCCGCTCATTTAAGTCACAGTTGAAGGTAAAAGTATTCTCATTTCACAGCTCACTCTGGTCACAAATTTATACACAAGGTATGGCTGTTAATAAACTCGACTAATGCTGCAATATAACTTCATTGAACAGAAAACAGTTTTTAGTGTCTTTCCCCTTCAGTCTCCTCTCCTCCTGCATCAACACGCCACCGCATTCAGGTCTTGCACTGATCAAAGCAGTGCAGTAAGTTTTCTTCAGACAGTTGTCTCAGAACTTGTCATGCTTTTAACTTGACATGGACTCAAAATGTGTTCCTTTGCCACCGATTTGATCTTAGGAAAAAGGCACATAGTGCTAGATTAGGTGAATAGGGAGGGGGTCAAACCCCGTGAATTGTTTTTGGGTCAGAAATTGCTTTACTGAGAGCGGGTTCTCTTAATGAAGAATGAAACCACGTGGCCTCTTTCTTCATGCTTTTGAATGATTTGTTCAATTTGTTGAACATTTTCATAAGTTTTTGATGTGCGTGGGCATCCAGAGTGTTTGTCTTAGACCTCCTCTGCCTTCACTACATCTTTTGTTCCATTCCAACACACGTGACATGCAGTGTTCCAAATACACCTCAGTTAAAAATTCACCTGCTGGTTTTTTTTTTTTTTTTTCCCCTCCAACTTCACCAAAAAATTAAAGTCAGTGCATTGCTCAATTTTTAAGCTAATAATTTTCCAACAGCTTAGCAAAAATGTGCGCTTCAGCCTCAATTAATAGCCATATCTCATGTGTTTAAACCACTTTTAACAAGTTAATTTACTTGCTACTGGTCCCTAGACTGTGCATTTTTAAATGGTACAGCAGAAATCCTTAATTTTACCGTGTCCGTGTCTATTGGTTTACAGGTAAATGAAGACTCCTTGGTACATTATCCCAGGCTGTCATGATGGTGTTAGTGGGTCTGGAGGACTGAACTGATAGTGATTCTTAACTTGTGACATCGCACAGACCCCGAAATGCAAACAGCTCCTTTCAGGAGCAAATGCGCAAAAAATGAAGTGTGTTGTTCCTCCCAAGTGAGAATTTTTAACACTATTATTTTTAGAGCCCCTCAAGCAGTATTATTTATAGAGATGAACCTTATTGTTCTGTGTCTCCTTTAAACCTCATCACAGATTTCAAACACCAGTGGTTCTTTGTTCAGTACTCAAAAAGAAATGTGTAATCTCTTTGGGACTTAAAAAATATATATCTGAAGCATTACTGTAAACGAATCCACATCATAGGATTGTATGTAAAAAATAAATAAATAAATAAATAAAAATAAAAAATACATTTTGCATTATGAAAAAACTACATTCACACTCAAGGATAAGTTAGACATGTTTCATAGTATCTGGGACCCATTTATAAAATATCTTAAGGATAAGGATTTATTAAAAATGCTAGGTGATTCTGGGTAGAGATGGCTTTTGTTACTCTTATTTTTATACCATGTATAGAACCTGTGCCAATAACATACTTGTCAGAATGCAGTAAGACATGTTATGTTTTTTTTTTTTTTGTATCCAATTGTATACAGTACCAACTGACATATGGAAAATGTGCTTGTTTGCGTAAATTGGTGAACAAATGTTTTCCTTTTAAAAGGTATATTGTATTTAGTAGTTCTTCATTTAAGAACTTACTGTATTTAAGTTTACCTCCCTTTTTATTTGTCTCCCCCCCCCACCCCCCAAACGTGCCCTGGATAACGAACACTTCTGACAACGAAAAATTTGGATACTGAAGGAAAAAACTGCAAAAAAATTGACTCCAACAACAAACTTTGAGCCGGATAACAAGTAGTCACTTCCGGGTCTTGGCGAAGCTAACAGCCGTTAGCCAAGCTAACACTGGCTAAGGGAGGGAAACCAAATTCGTTCCCCGTTCTTAAAAAAGGTCCTTGACCCATTTTGGGACAAGTTTGGGAAACACAGCATTAGTCAGTCTGTTTGTCTTGAAGTTATACTTACATGTATTCTTTAGGCCTCACCACCAATTTAAGATTATTAAATGGCAATTATTTCTTCTGTTGTCTTGTAGCTGTCTCATATCACAGGCTGCACAGCTCAGGTTTACCTTGAATATATCCAGAGGAATCTCCCTGAAGGTGTCGCTATGGAGGTGACAAAGGTGAGCTTCTGCAGTCGCCACCTGCTCGCCTTAAAATGTGCATGAGATTTATAATTTTTACAAAACCTGACCCTCAAATGATTTTGCTTGTGATTCTTTATACCAGACAGCCATGGAGAAGATTCCAGATCATATCCTTGAACCCATGTGGAAGGACCATCCAATCAAAGATAAGCCGGATCAGTGATGAGCAGGATACTTGTGAATGTGTGTTGTGTAAAAATAAAAAGGCATATATAAATTGTTTCAGGCTATTTTTGCATTTGATGATTGCACACCTGTCCAATCAACACAAAAGGGAACTTAACATTCTCAGCACAACCATGTCATTATTCACTGACAGTCATGTTTTCTGATAAATAATTCTGCTGTGTTTGGCCTTGTTAGAAGTTTACACATCTAAATTCATCTCACACTATGAAAATACTCATGTTCTCTACCATAATAAGCACAAAAAATCCCAACAGACCAGGGTTGTGGACAGGATTGTTTGTCTTTATAAAAGTACATGCAGTCTGGGACACAAGAGAAAGACAAGCTCCACACACTGATTTCATTTTACTGCATTTATTACAATTTATTCAACATTCATTCTCTGTATTCAGTCAGTATACAACAGTTTACTGTTGTTTGCTCATGAAGATTTTGAACTACATTATTATGTTAATAAGAATTAGTGCATTGTTTGACAACATGTCTGATTTACAGTATTGCACCAAAAAAAAACCGACCTGAAAGGGTAAAAGATCCTCCTGGTTTTCTTTGGAATATATTATGAGGTTTGTCTGAATCAAAACACAATAATAGTGATCATCTCAGGTTGAGCTGTTTTTGTATTAAATCACCTCATAAAATAGAGTGCATTTATGAGGCAAGAAGAGTAGGCATGTGGTTTAGCCTTGTGGTTTGTACTAAAACACCCTCACATCTGATCAAGGATTCCAGAAACCTTAATGCTACCTGTACGCCACTATTTTCATGCAGTTTGCTTAATACGTGAAGCAAGAAATTTTAAAGCTGTAGCTGTTAACTAGAAAAAAAATCTAGGACCGAGCCAGAAAATCTGAGCACATACAGCTCTCATTTTCCACTCCCTCTTTGTCCTAAAGTCCATAACTGTCTCCTAAATCCCTCCTCAGTGGAGAGAGGGAGCTGAAGGAGCCTTTCTCCTCCATGTCTGCTTCTCTCATGTGGCCATTAGACATTACTAAAACCTCACTGTCTTCAATTTGTGACCTAACAATCAAAAATTCAAGTCAAAGACAAAAAAAAGAAAAAAAAAGAACTGCCTCCAAAGAAGAAATGTCATTAAGTCAAATTGAGGTTGACATGTTTTAAATCCCATACCTCTCTGTTTATGAAATGCAGGTCCTGTTTACTCATGTTTTACTTTGAGCACAGTTTCCTTTTTTTTGTATTGCTTCTCTAATTCTGTTGTGTCCTCCTCACCCTTTCTCACCATGTAACAAATAGCAAAATAACTGATTGGCAGTTTAGCTCTTTGGGGCCTTTGTTTCTCTGCACTTGTATGTTTGAGTGCAGAACTACAACCTCAGCATTGTGTTCAATATATGACAAGAAGGAGTATCTCGCGCGTGCATGAGAATGAGTGACAGCTAGCCAACACTCCCCTTATCACTGGTGGAATCTCGGAGAAGTTTATTTTTCCTAATCACATTACAGGTTGTAGATGATGAAAAAGGAGCCAATTATTCCCCCAAATGACTATTAATATGTTTTACTACCAGAAAAAGTTTCAACACGACTAAGAAGTGTTGCATATTTCACATAACTTTGCACCATACTACTATGATTTCTGTGGGTAAAACTACAAAGGAAAACAGCTGCAACCATCAGATCTGGGAAAAATGACCATGGATAGACGAGCATAAGACACCTGACTGTTGCCTTTTCAGTAACCCTTTTTTCCATATCCATAAGAATCCTTGTTAATTTGGTCATTTTTTAAATTATACTGTTTGATGACAGTGCAAATAGACAAGTATTGAGAACAGCTCAGATATCAAGGCTCCTATGGATTTGGAAATAGACATCCAAGTTCCTGGAGGTGCAACAATCAGGTGTCCCAATACAGTATTTTCCGGGTTATACGTCGCGCTTTTTTTCATAGTCTGGCTAGGGGGGCGACAAATACACTGGAGCGACATATATACAAATTATTTCATGTGTTCGTTGTTTTGTCACACTGACAGCCGCTAGAAGGCACTGTAGGCTTGTGTACCTGCATCTGCCACACCTGTATCACTGACAATTTAAAATATAGACATTACCGATAACAACCATACCTGCCATCAGCTTAACACCGAATGTGTCGGCAACGACGCATTTGCGCATCACTTACCCGGTGAGGCGAGCCCCAAGCTCTCGCTTTTGGAGTCAAGCGCGCAGCCGCCCGCGACCCGCTCCGGCAAAAGTGGCAGGTGGGGAGCTTTGACTGGGGTGGTACACATGTCAAACGGTAACACAGGTGTCCTAAGGCAAGCTCAGGGAGGACAAAAACCTCCCATGGAGAAGAACGGCAAAAGCTCGCTTGATCTTGATTCTCAGTATGAATACAGGCCACGACAGCGGGCCTCCGCTGTCATATTACGTTAACATACAAAACACCTATTCAGTCTGTTGTCTTCTATTCTATTATTACTATAACTTGCCTTTCAAGATGAAATGTCTGTTCTTGGTGTCGGATTTTGTTAAATAAATTTCCCGGAAAAAATGCAACCTGTTCTCCAGTGCGACTTACACACGTTTTTTTGTTCTTCATTATGCATTTTTTGGCTCGGGCAACTAAAATTCAGGTGCCACTTATAACCCGGAAAATACGGTAATTGTCCATATAATAAATAATTCTAGTTCATTTAACTTATAAGTTATTTTAATTAAGGTACTGCAGCTGAACTTTACAGTGAGAGGGAAAGCCTCTTGATGTATGCCAGACAAAACCTTTTATTACCGCTCCGTGTTGTGGGGTTTTTTTTTCCACAACAAAAAAGCATCAGTGCCATATAATCCGTTCTGTCATGTGTCTTACGTCTCCACTGTAGTTTACCCTGAAAAAGAGAGTCTTGGCTTCAGATTACAGATTAAGTCACAAGAGCAGGCTCACCTTTCCCAGTGAAGTGGACCTCACGCCGCTGCTGAAGGAGGGTCTGGGATCCTGGAGCCTGGGAGGTTAACTGTACTGTGTGCCCCCCTTCAGGAGACAACAACAGTCAGTCCATTACAATCAACCAAAGGAAGAAACAAGGGACTGAAGAAGCAGCAACACGTACGGACAATACTGCAGACATGGAAGGACTGAGGAGAAGTTCAACACCTGTCCGCGGAAATCTGACTACAAGGATCCTCACCTCTTCTGTGGCTGCGTTCTGTCTGCATAGCATGCGCGGTTCAGTGAATAAAATGCTCTCTCATCCAGATGTAATGAAAAATACTTGTTTGTGTAAACAAGATAAACAGATTAAAAATTAATGCATATGGAACTCTTGTTTATTCATTAGACCTTTAAAAATTCAGCAGTCTTATACGAGTACATTATGAAAGGAACAGCAGCATAAAGCATAAATACAGACTAGAGATGGGCAATACACCAAAAAAATATTCTCATGCGAACATCGGTTGATACAGATAAGTAATGGCATTAATGTCAAATTATTATTCTGGAGTGAAATCTGAAGAAACCAGATGAGTATATGTAGTTTTAAATTTATTATAATAAGATGTAGCAAGGTCAAAAAAAGAAGTAAATGCCAAAGATAAATTTAAAACAAAACAAAAAAAGGATACAAATCACAAGACAAAATGGCAATATATGCACAAAGATGAAATTGCCAGAGCAGACTCGAAAAGACAAACCATGGTAAAACATCAAAACTTTAAAATGACGATAATTTAAGACACACAAACAAACAAAATGAACGTGAATATGAAGGATGAAAAGACAACTTAAAAAAATGCAAAAAAGACAAAGATGGAACAGGTGTGATTCTTTAAGTTTGTTCACTATATTTGATCAAAATAATCAAATGAACAGTCTGAGGGCTTCTCATACAGACCATACAAGTCGATTATGATATATTACCATCACTGAATATCAGAATTATTGATTTATTGCCCAGCTCTTAGCGCAGGTTCTTAAATTTGACTAATTTGTGTGTACTTTATAAACTAAGTCATTTGATGTTTTATATGCAGCTGCATGCATGGAAACAAAGCTGTGCCTCTGTTACAACAGGTGCTTATTAATATGAAGGCAAGTGTGGAATATAAATGATATAATGGCTGCATAACAGCATTGTGATTATCTGGATCCTCTGGTCTTCGTGGAGAATAAAAATGGCTGGCATTACGTAATGTTAAAAGGTGAAGAATAAGGCGGTCCTTGGTCATATCAGAGTGCTTTTCGTTTGCAGATGATGTCCTCCTTTTAGACATGCTACCACTAATTTTAAACTGTGGCATGACGGTCACTCAAAAGCAGGAAATGCCTAAAGTGGAGCCGTTCTGTGTCCTCCGGTCAAATTTAAGTGATAACCCACTTTTCTCAGCACATTAACACTGATCAAATGCTGAAAGTGCAAATCAAAAGTGCCATCTTCATTGTCTTTGTAAATTCAGCCCATAGTAAGATTCAAAATAAATCAATATGATGCATTACATTCATATTTTACATTTAATGTTTAATGGCTCTTGGTCCTCCACTCATAACAGAATAAACATCTATAAAGTATTGATTATGTACATCGTTGCAGTGGCCTTTACTTTGGACCAAATGTTCATCTAAAATGTCACATAAATTCAAACACTAACATTACATAATCATTTCTCAATTACAGATGCTGAATGTTGTAAATGTAATGACAACTCTCAGACTTATTTGTGAATAAACAAAAAAAGAGAAGTTGAGTTTAGTTTTTTTTAGTTTTATTTTGTTTTTTTCCACTACGACTGTCATACGTCTTGACGGTTTTCATGAAACACATTCACAGGTTCACAAAAGTTATGTTAATTACAGTGAATAAAGTATTTAGAACACTTCAAAAAAGTAAACACAAAAAGTAAATAGTTCTTATCCTTACGTGAAGCAAATACTAATAAATTTTGCTGTCATTTATAAAAACTACCAGATATATTTCAGCATAATATGCAGTAATAATGCCTCTTTCCTTTTGTCATTACACAATAGACTGCTGGAGACAAACATGAACGTTCCAAACAGCAATATTCATAACTTAAAATAGCTGCACATTAAAGATATAAAATATAAAATTAAATACTCACAAATACTTGACAGGTGGAATATTGTTTTATCACTTTATAAATGTGAGTCTGTGTAGTGAAAACAGAACTATTTCCATGTTACAAAAGGAAAGATTAGGGAGGTCCAAGGTGTAATAAACTAATTAACAGTGGTGTTGGAGGGCTGTTGTGCAATCTCATTTAACCCCACCTTCAAACATGCCATCACCCATTTATAGTCTGTAATAATAATAATAATAATAATAATAATAATAATAATAATAATAATAATAATAATAATCAGGAAAAGCTTCTTAAGGCTTACAGGGTGACTGTCACAAGAACCACACAACAATTAATTGATTTTAACAACAATTTCCTCCCACTGAAACAGTGTTTACTCAAAAATGTCAAATAGTTCCTACAACAATATTCCTTTAGCAACATAAGTAACAGAATGTGAGGATGCCTTTTCTTTTTAAACAGGCATTTTATGTGTCCTTGGTAGCACTTTTCACATTATTTCTTTGCCAGTAGACAATATCAATATCCAGACATTTGGCCACAGAGTATGTCATAAAGATACTCAAAGAAACTTTGTATAAACACATAATTTAGGGGCGTTTGTTCACTTCACCTCTTTAAGCCCCGTCTACATAAGTTCTTGGTTAATGATTTTAGGGTAGGCTGTGTTAAAAGCGTCGGCCGCCAGGGGGCCCTGGCCACCTCTGGCCTCTGCCAGGTGGGGGGTGAGGCAGAGGAGAGACCGGTCCATTGTGGTAGCTGTGTAAAAGGATAAAATCACACATTGGATTCTGGGCTTTGGCCAGTAGGGGGCACACTCTGATAAGAGCAGCTGCACTGTATGGACAAAGGTATTGGGGTCGCCTAACTGATGCACCTACAGAATGTCACTATCAATCTGTTTCTGAGGTCATTTTAAACCTAATTTAAAGACCCAGCTTTGGACAGTTAATCTATAACATTGCCTTTTTTGCTGCATAAGAATGTACAATATATAATAATCTACACTCAGGGGATTTAATAGCCCACCACCACATTTATTTGTAAACTCACAGGCAGTTTGTGTTGTATACAAATGACCACTCATTTGTGGTTGCTCATTACTTTTAATGACTATCTGAACTTGATCAGTTACAAAACAAACAAAAAAAGACCAAAAATTGTCAAGAACTCCAAGTGCCATACATTGTTGACATCAAGTTATGTGGCTTCAACAATGTCTCGTGCTTATGTCTTGTATGTCCTGGTCTATTGTGTGTGCCAATAGTCTCTGCTGTTGTCACGGTGGTGGGTTGAAGCCTGTTTCTGAGGTGGATATATGGCTCCTGGTTTCAGGTTGGTACATGTGGTCGACCAGGTTGTGGTTGGTCTGTTGTTGTTGTCTGGTGTAAGCACACCATTGTGGAATGATGGACATTTACTGCTCTGGTAACTTTTCTGGTGGTTCACCGTGCCTCCAGCATTCCAGTGGAACAATCCCATCAGGCTGCCCTAATCTTACTGATATCATTTTCTCCAAACCTGTAGTGCCTCTTTATAGGGTTGGGTGTGTTTGACAGCAGTAGCCATTTAGGATTGGTTACACAAAGGCATTGTGAGTTCTCCCCCAATAGAGTGTTATCACACACAGGACTACTCAAAAAAAAAAAAAAAAAAAAAAACAATCATCAGTCAGTGACCAAATGCCACATGCTGGGAATTATCATAAGGGCAGCCATACATGTATTTGTAGAACTAGTTTTATTAACTGAGAAAAGCTCTTCACAAATTAGGCCAAAAAAAGGGCACTACGTTATTAAATCCCTTGAGTATATTTCAAATGTGAAACATAAAATAGTAATATAATGAGGATTGACATTATTTTGTTCATTGTGTCACAAATGCCGGAATCAACAAAACGGAAAAAACAAAAAACAAAACAGTTGTTCCAGTGACATGCCTCAGCCTTGTGAAGTGATACACGTATGTAGTGTGGTGACCCTATGCTTCTCTAAATCAACAACATAATCAAGAAAATACGCAAAAATGTACAATCTAGATTTGTTTGATCTTGTTGCCAATACATGGTGAAGTGTACTGCCACAGAGTAGCAGAATTTAAGTGATTTTTTTTCTTGTAACAATCGGTAGCGCTACACACCCCAAAGTTGACAGGATGGAGGTGGTCAATAAAAATGTTAAGTTTCAAGTAAATTGGTTTGGACACTTTCATACAATCATGTTGACACACCAGGTATGCATACGTAAATAACGGTCTTTTTTGGTGGACTAATCAAGAAAATGAACATAAATTGCCAAAAATTCACCAAGAAGGTATCAAAAATGAACAAAATTATGAAGAAAATGAATAAAATAATAACAATAATAATAAAAACAACTAGAGTTGATACAGGATGAGAAAGCCTACTTGAATATAAAGCGGTGTCACTTCTCAAAAATCTTAAAAGATGCATGAAACATCCTAATGTATTCTCCACCAATTACTACATTTTGTTCATTTTCTTGATTATATTTTTTTCATTATATTGTTGACTCTTGTTTGTTCATTTAGTGCAACAGTTCAGATATAAGGCTTCCTATGGATGTGGAAAGAGATGCCCAAGTTCCTGTAGGTGCAAAATAAAGGTGTCCCAATACTTCTGTCCACGTAGTGTATATCTGAGCTAATGTAGTGGAGTACGACCTCTTATTTTATATCTGAAAGGAAAAAAAAAAGTGCTTCCCTATTCCTTTTACACCATGCACTATTTAAAATATCTTGAAGTATCATTTTTATCTCTTTCGTAGTCAACATACTTTGACGTGGTATCATATTAAGACTAGTCTAACACTACGTTTCTGATAATTCAACAAGTAAAAAAAGAAATGTGAAGGAAATTAACCTAGATTGACGCTTCATAAAGAAAAAAAAAAAAAGGATGGGCCTCTGTGTAAAAAAGTCTTTTGGCTTGCATTTTACAGTTACATTTTAGTATCAGATCTAAATATTACAACTTGCCAACCCTATTTTATTTTAGAGAAAGAGTTGTATAGGTTTGCAAGCAAAGTGCAGAGGATCGTAACTCACAAAGATGAAGCATATGAATATAAACCATTACTTACCCTCTTGGTCCTCGGGGATGGAAGGGGGGTGGAGGCCCAGGAGGTGGCATGCCGCGTCCCCGAGGGTGCGGCGGACGACCTCTGAAACCAGGATGTCGTGGAGGAGGGCCATGCCTACACAGACAGAGAACCACCACAGAATAAGAAACACAGAGTATCTCATTTTATGACAGTTAAAAGATGGTACATCCACGCGTCTAAAAAGGTAAACTGGATTATCACAAAGTTTCAGTAAAACATATGTATTATATTTGTTTATTTCTTAGGAGTGCCATTAGCTATGCCCTAAAGCACAGCATGTCAATAACATTCCACTAAAAACATACAGAAGAAACTCAAATCAATACATCCAGCTTTGTTGGGTGTCACAGTACATACTGATCAACAGTTCCAAATTCATTGAACCTTAATTTAACAAATCAACTCAAAATTAGAGTTAATATATTTATACAATTATTAAATATGAAACATAATTCATACAACACTTACATTGCCAATTCCAATGCATCCTATGAATGGGATATTCCCAGATGTCTTTTCATTTCAATTTGTGTTCTTTTAATCAAACAGTAAATTCCACATGTTCATTGCACTATAAACAGTCCTACAGTGCATTTAATAAATGTAGTGTTTGCCTGTGGAACTAAAAATGACCTTTTGTTGCCTGTCTGATGCATTTACATGCCTTTAAATTATCTTCTGATTGAATGTGCCAATATGAGCGGTGGGCATTTTAAGTGATTTTTGAAGGCGACTAATCAGGCCAATTAAAGTCAATTAGTTGTGTCGTCACCATTAATAAGTGCAATGCGTCGCTGCCACTGCCAACATCTGCTCCAGTTTGTTGCTTCCGCAATGGGTGCAGACTCCAGCAGAAACAGCGCCGTAGATATTAGTTCCACATTGCTGCATAGTGAAACATAAGTTTCCTCATACCCCAAATTAAAAATTTGTCTACTGTTGAAAAAAAAAAAAAAAGAAAGAAAGTTGACTATGTGCGCTGTTCCAGCTAATCAATCATGCACATCTCTCTAATATGATGAACTTCTGGTCTGCAGAACTTTCCATGTTCCAAAGAGAAGTGCAAAAGTTATCCTCCTCAATTTTCAACGAGCAGAGATGAAAATGCATGCTCTTTTTAGGTTCTTCCTTTTGGCTGTCCGTTTAGGGGTCTCCACAGCCAATCATCTGCTTCCATCTGACCTTGTCCTCTGCATTTCTATTCCCACACCAACAAGGTACATGTTCCCCTTCACCACATCCAGAGAGCTCATCTTTGCCTCCTCCCTGGCAGCTCCATCTAAATATCAATTATCTCTCCTTAGCACATTGAAAAGTTGCATATTTGTTTTGGCCAAGCTTTTACACCGAATGCCCTTCCGGACATCATTCCCTTAATTTATCCAGGCTTGGGACTGGTATTTAAGGCACACTGGTCTGCGATGCCTAGTGGCCAGTTTTCAGTTTAAATCACTCTTTTCAGGCAATAATCCAGCTGTGAAACAAAGAGAATTTACTACAAGTTTAATTCAATCAGCTGTTAAGTATTTTCTACATCGCCCAAGTTCAGCTTACTAACTATAAGAGCCACCTATGTCTTTGTTTATGGTGTTGAGACTCCCACTATTTGGGGAGCAGTTAAGATGCAGATCTCCTTTCCTCAGTGTGCAGGTGTTCAAATGGTGGGGGTTCGACTGTGACAATGTTTTTTTGTTTGTTCTATTCTGCTTCACTGTTTGTATTATTTTGCTCACTTACTTGAAGTTTGGACCTAGACACCCAGAAAAACAAAGAGCAGTACAGTAATTGCATTTTGTGATATTGCTTAAATTTGTACTTACTGCAAATTTTCTCTTAAATCAATTATGATAAACTCAAGATACCCAACATCACATTTGACTAAATGTACACTGCCTTTGTAGGGCAGTATAGAGGAGCTTATTTATACGCATATCAAGCAGGAATGTCAGATCCCATCACAGATGACCAGACAAGGTCTTAACAGCACACTCCGAGAAAGGCACTTATATCTTGATTATTTCAGGATGGATGTAGATGCAAGGTCTGAACGGGGCCTGTTACTGTGTAGGTGCTCACCTGTGCATGGGTGGGAACGGGCCCCTCATGTGCATCGGAGGTGGTGGGGGAGGAGGTGGAGGGCCCATACCCATTGGACCACCTCTTCCACGATGACCTCTCATGTCTGGATAAGGTCGCATCCTCCCCATTCCTCTGCAAGATGAAGTCAGTTAACTTAACTACAGTTTTATCCCTTTTGAGATTATTTTATATACACAGTTATTTTCTTGAATATAAACATATGACAAGAAACCTAAAATGATTCTCAACAGCCAAAAGTTTGAAAAAAATCTCATTATTTTTTCCTTATTTTTATCATTTTCAACATTGTACATTAATACTGAAGTTATCCCAACTGTGAAAGGACAAGTATGAAATTACGTAGTACACAAAAGTGTTTAAACAACCCAGAACAGGTTTGATATTTTTGGGTGTTCCAAGTAGCCACATTTAGCTTTACACACTCCTGGCATTCTTTAATCAGTTTCACAAGGTAGTCACTGAGAACAGTTTTCAAATCACAGGTGAGTTGACTGACCCTCATTTCTTAAAGTAATGAACTGTCTTTTGTCATGACTTGAGTGTCTCTTGCCATAGTAAGGATTTGTACAGTTGTTGTAGTGGGACTAATAGGGCTACTGACTATGTACCTACCATTCCTCAGTGCAAGACAAATGATGTTCTCAAAGTACATTAATAAGGCAAGATATGACACAAATTCACTCTTGACAAGGCCCAGCTGTGAACTGAAAACCATTCTGGGTGACTACCTTGTGAATCTGATGACCATGAATGTGCAAAGCTGTCATCAAAGCTAAATGTGTCTACTTTGGACAATCTAAAATATATATAACGGGCTCTGGTTTGTTTTGCACTTTTTGTTTAGTAGATAATTCCACAGTTTGGATGTCTTTAGAATCAACATCAAAAATAAGAAAAAGAAAAACCAGTGAAGGAGATGGTACATCCAAACTTTTGACTCATAGTCTATGCATTTAAAAAAAATAATATAAGTACCTCATGGGTGTAAGTCCATTCATGGCTCCGTCTTTCATTCGACCCCTCCCCTGTCCAGGAGGACCAAAACCGTTAATCATGGCCC
>JAQQAE010005156.1:0-17927 GCA_029823295.1 Pseudamia nigra | reverse complement strand
CCACAGAGTCCAGACTTTAACCCCATTGAGAATCTTTGGGATGTGCTGGAGAAGGCTTTGCACAGCGGTCAGACTCTACCATCATCAATGCAAGATCTTGGTGAAAATTTAATGCAACACTAGATGGAAATAAATCTTGTGACATTGCAGAACCTTATTGAAACAATGACACAGTGAATGTGTGATGTAATCAAAGCTAAAGGCGTCCAACGAAATACTGTATTAGAGTGTGTGACCTTTTCTTTTGGTGGCAACTTTTTTTTTGGAAAGGCAGTGTATACTGGGTAATATATTGCATGTTTTAGTAATGAATTGAAAACACAAATCTCAG
Organism: Pseudamia nigra; assembly: GCA_029823295.1. NCBI lineage: Eukaryota > Metazoa > Chordata > Actinopteri > Kurtiformes > Apogonidae > Pseudamia > Pseudamia nigra. Next base: position 17,596 of record JAQQAE010005156.1, on the reverse strand, counting down.
TCTGGTTGTATAAATCCTCTATATATTTTCACCTTCTATGTTGTATGTCATGATTTCCCATTTGTTTTTGTATTGTCTGTGGCATCTAATGATACAAAATACAGACAATACAAATGATTGAAAACCACAAATAACCATCTTGTTGCCTCCACTGTCACTCAGGACTGAAACTCAACCTTAACATATTTGAATAAAATAAAAAATTCCCTATATACTGACTGATATGAACTTTTTTAATCAGCTCTCCTTATTAAGTCTCACCTTGTATCACATTCCCCACAGTGTGCGTGCGTTTGTCCAGGCAGGGCTGCTGTCTGCGGCTGAGAATGGACCAAAGTGGGCTGCACTGACGGAACACTGGTGGTCACAGGTTGCAGCCCAGCAGATGACGGGGTGGAGGAGGAGGGAGGAGGAGGAGCTGGGTGGGAGGAAGTAGATGGGGCAAGCTGTGGGCTCGAGATGGCTGTAGTGGGGATAACAGATGAGGAGAGGGAATGAACAGAGGAGGGGGGAGAGACAGATGGATGCTCGATGCTGACGTCACTCAGTGGGAAGGTAGCAGAGGACGGAGGGGAGGACACAAAGGGAATAGTTTGGGAAAGAGGGGGTGAGGTTAGCTGGGTAGGTGGGATGCTGTGTGGAAGTGCTGAAGCTGGAGGTTGGGACTGAGGCTGGGTGAATGCCTGGAGGATTTGTGTATGTGCCTGGGGTTGGGACACAGCCTGAACACCTGGCTGTGACTGAAGGATGGACTGATTCACCGCAGTAGGAGGAGGAGAGGAAGAACAAGGAAGACTGAGACAGACAAGAGGCACAGACGAGGTTGTGGAGGAGGGGGATGCAGTGCTAAGGGAGGCCTCTAAACTGTGCTCCTGTGTCTGATTCAAATGAGACAGGACAAGTCCAGCAGTAGGATCGGCAGAGGGAGCTGATCCGCTGACTGTGGCGGCCTGTGAAGGCACAGAAGGCCCTGCGGGGACCAGAGGAGGCTGTGTGGAGTGAATGGAAGCAGGAGCGGTGCTGGGACCAGTATCAAACTGGGTCTGTTGGAGTTCGGAGAAGGCCTGTTGTAAGCTGATTGCTCCAGCAGACTGGGACAATCCCAAACCTTGGGCAGGTGTCTGAGATGGAGCTGCAGCAGAAACTGGAGAAACTAAGAAAATAGCAAGAAACAAGAATACATCATTAAAGTCCCTTGTGTTAATTGCCAGGCGACAAAATCTGGTAAAAAAAAAAATCAAATCAAACCTAACAGCTCTCTTGAAATGACATTTAATCAGCATTAAAAGTTTGAAACCTCATTGAATTTTTGTTTCATTTTTTAAAGATGCTGAGTAAAATGACATCACTGGCTGTTAAGGGAATTGTTGCTCACACTTGCGTGCTGATAGAAAAATTCTATTTATTGCCTATTCGTCTTGCACACTGTTATCACTGCAGAGAATCATAAATGTTATATCCTTTGAAGTTTTCATTTGTAGCACTCCTCACAGAATCATTTTAAGACACATCATACAAATTTAAAAGCAAAAGAAAGCAACCAATACATCTCAGCTTCTTCACATTGTTCCCCAGAAAACCTCCAAGAAATGTTAAAGTTTAAGTTGTTTCACTGTTAGTGACAGAACTAAAGCACTCTCTTCTGTCTTAACCCTATTACCGGTAACTGTTTATGTTTCAGGGCACTTCCACACAATCATCCATTATCAAATTAAAGAAATACCTGTGTGCTATGTCATTTGTACAGAACATTTTATCAAATTTTCTTAAAAGCATTACCATTTAATCTAATGGACACAGAGAGTGTGTCATAACTAAGCTGTCATTTACTGTGTACCAGCCTGTATTATATAAACACCTGTAGCGGGATTTTCCAACTGCATATCCACAAAGGGCAACAAACATGAGGTGTATATTAGAGAAAACGCAGTGGCTTTATTAATTCGTCAGCTGGTCAAAACTGTGACCAGTAGGTGACTATATCACGTAACCTAGAGGCCAGGGTGAACGTGAGGGTAAAAAGTATTATAATACAGTAGTGTTTCTTTATTTTTTGCTAGTCGTACTGGATATAGCTCTAAAGTAAAATAATGAGGCCTGATGTGGATATTACACATTTCTTCTACAATGATGAGTTTGCTCATGAGGCTGTAGACGTTTGTTGTCAGAGTATAGATGGCCCAGACTAAACTGTGGCAGTTCAGACCTTGTTTAGACTGTTCACAGTGGGTCTCTGGTGCAGCTCATGTCAACACAAACGATGTGGAAAAAATGGAGGGGGTTTGTGGTTTGACTGTGTTGGTTTACTTCATGAAATTAGAGCTAAGCAAACAGGAGTGAAGACTATAGGACACAGTGTTATATTGACCGAATGCCTTAGTTTGTGGTTGAAGGAGAAAACTTGATCCATAAAACAAATGTAGGTTATGCAAACAATAACATCCACAATTTATTCAGTGAGTCTGTGGGTAGTTGTAGTCAGCTTTCTTTGGTGGTGTATTCTGGTCTGAGATTGCACTCTACATATAGCCTTTTAAAAAGTCATCAGCACAACATGATCCCTACCTGTTTCTGCAGGTGTTAGAGACGCAGGGGAGGAAGGAGCTTTATACATCTGCTCCTTCAGTCTTGCCTCAGGGACAGGGCTGACGATGAACTTGCGACCCGCTGAATGCACCACTTGGGCTGTAGCACTGGAGGGCGGGTCTGAGGAATAAATGTGAGGCCACATCACCATTAATTTGCAACCTCTGTTCTCTCGAGTTCATTTACTACAAAGTAGGAGGAAGTCAGTGGGATTGATATTTTTACCTGGCATGGGGACAGATATGGCAGGAATCTGCTGCTGCATGTCACCTGCCATCTGCAGAACAATAACACGTTGTAATACAGCCAAGCCCTAAAAGACTCATAGTTAGGAGTGACTAGAGATATTATATGTTTATGTATTATGCTTGAGATAATTTGAACCAAATTAAAGACTGAGTTTGAACATACATTTTAAAAATATCTGACTAAGTAAATTAAAAAGCAAAAAAAATATACCAATATAAACAAAGCAGGAAGAAACAAATCAGCCGGACTAAACAAAAAATGACCAAAAATGTACCGTATAAAAGAATTCAAAGCCAAAATAAAAAACAAAAAAAAAAATATTTAAATGCTGAAGAAAATACTGAACAAAACGAACAAATGTGAACAGACTCTACAAAGTCACCAAAATGAAAAAAACTATTTCAATATTATTTCAATACTGAAATAATCCAAACCTTACTCAAACCTGAACAACATATTCCAGACTAGGAACAAATCTAGATATTCCAACATTGGAAGAAATGTGGACTTGAGATCTGTAGAAATTAGCATCTGACAAATGAAATGTTTTAATGCTTTTTAGGGCATTATTTTTGCAAATAATGGACCTGTAGAAGACCTGATAATTTAATATTATAATACTCATTGTGAAGAAGGACTCATTGTTGTGTTTACCTGGCTGTTTGCGTCTCTCTCCAGGCCCTTCTCATCGGCGTTTTCAATCACCTCCCTGACCTGTTCGATGAATGACTCTCTCTCACTCTCCAGGATGAACTCACTTTGGACCTGAACACACCACAATGTAAAGAGCATGTGACATGAAGAACACGGGCAGTGCTGGGCTAGTATGTGGCAGATTATGTGGACATTAGTTCAAGATAACTGCAATTATGATGCAGATATAAGTGGCTGCAGGTTGAGCTCTGGCATGTAAAACATATTCTATGAAGCAATTTAAGAATTAAAGGGTTTGAGGAGGTGTAAATGAATCAAAGGAGAGCTGACAGTACCATGATCTGTGCTATCTCTTCAGGGTTATCACCATCCAGGTCAAACCTAAAGGTCACCATCTTCCTGTTGTGAGTCTCCAGCTGACACTCTGCCACCCTGTCTCCGCGATTACAGATCTATGACACACAGAGAGTGAATGAATGCACAAACAATACAATTAGACAGAAACAAAGATGAGATTGTGGATTAGAGAGTTGTGATTATTTATATTGCAGCTCTGCAGTATTTTACAGCCCATAAAATACATGACTACAGAGGTTTCATTATTTAATCATAACTTTATAGGATATGGGAAATGTGTTATTACACTAAGAACATTAAGCTTCGCCTTGGCGATCTTTTCATGGCGTGATCGGCTTCGCACAGACCGCCTCTGGTGCCGTTTCGTGGAGCGTCCATCATGGCGGCCACCCCCTCCTCCCTCATTACCATCACTCAGACCGGAAGCCTCAGAGTGTCCACTGAATGACAGACAAAACATATTAAAAAAAAAAAGATGCATGGGTTACCATGTCAAAAACAGATCAAGAATGTGTGCTGTGGTGTTTGCTTGTGCACTGATGGGTTACCTTTCGATGGATGACTGAACTTGAGGAGGGTGTAGCGTGGCCTGAGACAACTCTGGAGCCTGAGAAGCAAAAACACATACACGTAGAGGGACATGAAAATACAGATGCGACCAACGTGATCAGTATGAACACCACAATCACAAATACCAAGGAAAATTCAAGGGGAAAAAAGGAAACAGGAAAGGCGTGGAAAAAATAAGCCAGGGACAGGGACAAGGACAGAAAGTAAGCAGTAAGTATTCAAAATTTTATAGAAAAGACCTGAGACAAAGGATGGCAGGATTGGGGCTAAAAATCACATAAAAACAATAAAACACAAACTGGTACAACACGCTGCACATAAAACACACACATTACACTACGCACAACCAAACTGGAATATACATTGAAGAGCTTTAATAACACATGCAAATTTTCTGCATTTGACCAAAAAGAGACATTGATTGACAATTTGTTACCCTGTACTTTATGTGTAAAAATCTGACGCAGAATGACATCTATAGGCAGAACTGTAACAGGACCCTGAACTGTTGCAGTCTTCACTGCATCAAAACTCACTTAACCAGCAACACTTTGGACTGGATCTTGAATTTTTCCTTTTACAGGGACACATCAGCTTATATTGGTACCTGACCACGTTTAAATCAATAAACAAGCAGGAAATTAACAGAATACTGGTTAAAATCTAAGGCAAATTGATTTTTAACAGCCACCTACAGAGCCAGTCTCCATAAACCTACTGAACATGGACATGAATCCACTTGGTGGGTTTGCCTGTCCGACACCAGTACCTGGGGAGGGGCTTCCATGGGAGGATCAGGCGGGGCGGTGACTACACTGATGATTGGCACCACGGTGGCCAATGGCTGGGGCACAGGTGAAGGCACGCGAGAAGGAAGGGAAACAACAGAGGACCCCACCCCAACAGCGAGTGGCAGAGGAGAGGGAGGGGAAGCCACAACCACTGTCGGCACGGCAACAGGGAGGGATGGCGACGGGGAAGGGAGGGTCACCATAGTAACAGCAGAAGTAGACGGAGTTACACTGGACTGAAGGTCCGAGAAGAAGAGGAAGGAAAAAAGAAAGGAGAAGAGAACAGTTTGATGAGGCAGAGGACGGGAGGAAAAAGGGAAATGAGAGGAATGGAGAGAAAGCAGGCACACAGAGGACAGAAGCACTAGAGTGGACATCCACTGGTCAACTCTGAGCCATCTTATGGTTGTATCAGTGCATCCTGTGCTGTGTACACAAACAGCCAGCTAAATGCAGGCTGTTGAGTTCTCTTTCTAGATTTTAGCATCAAATTTCCAGGTTTTAGTGCAAAATTATTTTATTGGTGGATAAATACATTTTTTTTGGGAAAATTTGAGGTACCATTACCAGACTAGAGCATGGACAGACTTTATGGTGTGTTAGTGTTGTTCTGTAGGGGCTACGAGACACAGATCTTATCACATAAATGGCTGTTTGTTCATGACTAACAACATTTCCACAGGATGCACGAGCACAGAAATGGTAGTTTCTGGATGTAACTCCAGTACATGGGTAGCTCTCTAAATAACTTATTTCTGTCACTCTGTGTAGTCAACAGAGACTGTGAAACTGTGTTACCCTAAAAATATAAAGCACAGTGAAACAGAGAAAAATGACTTAAAAGTATTTGATTTTTGTGTCTATTTTCAGTCTTTCATTTTGTTCATTTTTAAAGTACTTTCTTGGCTGTTTAGTTTATTTGTGCTCATTTGAATTCTTTTTATATCTAATTTTGTTAATTTAATAGATTATTTTATTTTTCTACTTTTTGGTTCATTTTTAGCATCCTCTTAATTATTTTGCTTATTTTTGTTTATTTTTTTCTTCTCATCTTATTTGCTTGTTTCTATTTTTCGTCATTTTGTTTCTATTTTGGTTCATGTTCTTGAGTATTTTTTTCATTTTCACTCTTAGTTCACTACTTTTTTACCATTTTGTCTATTTTTCTCCATTTTCTATTGTTATTCTTTAATTTGTTCATTTTACTTCTGACTTTGTTCACTTTTAATACATTTTCCATACTAATACTAGTACGTTTTGCTTCTTATTTTGCTATTTTTTCTAATCATTTTGTTAACTATCACTTAAAACACTTGCTGACTTTTTATGTTTTGCTCCCCTTTTTCCCTCAATTTTGTAATTACAAAAAGTTTGATACCTTGCCATCTTTGAAAGGGAACACAATTAAATCAAGACTCTTGTCAAATTAATCAGGTGTCACAAGGTCCAATTCCAGTCTTAGCTCAATTTTAACCAAATGCTGCCACTGTTCTTACGTAAATGTCGGTGTAGAAATGAAAAGTCCCTAGAGAGAAGCACCTATTAGTTAATTCAAGTGACGTCTGTACAGCAGCTATACAACTACTGACAGCATGTTTGCATGTAAAAGTATTGGCAGATTTTTTTAGGTGTATAAGTATTGACACCATGGTTCTAGTCTGACGGCCAGTTTGGAAGATGAAGAGGAGGATGACAGAAATACATTTTATAGAGGAAACAGCATACTTTCCTGGCTTAGTAACAGTACAGATCTCTCATTTTATTTAGTTTAAATCATCTTCTATTGACCACCATAGGATTACAGCTCTGCTTCTACTCAAAAGGGATGGGGCTGTCCACGCTAGGGTTTCTTACAGCTCTATGAATGGGGCAATGAAAGCTTTTTTTTTTAGATGAAAAGCTTTCCTTGAGCTTTCCAGTCTCCATATAACTAAAGTTTGATTGATTGATTGATGAGTCATGTTTAAATAAAGACGACAGCCAAACGACATAGTCATACTTCACTGACCCACGACTATGACCTTTAACAGGACCAGTGCAATGCAGGTGAAGTTCATTAGTGAGAAATAAAACAACTCTGTCACACACCTATCTAACAAAACAACAGACCATGCAAAAAGACAACATACTTTCTATGCATGATGTACAGTCTTAGTGTGGATGAAAACCATCCCCAAAAAAATCATCTTTTTCTGTTACACATTCGGATTACTCATCTTTATTTGCAAAAAAGCTCATTATTTGCAACTCATGCAAATAATAACATAGTTAGTAGGAGTGTCTGGGGTAAACAATACTTATATGGACTTAAAGACAACACAAAGCTGCTGTTCATCCAAAAACACAACAACAACATGGCCACAGCCTTCTGTTTATGTCATATCTAGTGTCAAACAGACTCACCACCAAGACACACAGTAAAGTATGCAATCACTCATTGAACTGCACACAATCAGACACTAACACATCATGGATAAACATGGACGGATGATTGGCACACAGACGTCACCAGACATATGATACCTGCACCAGAGCTAGCTGAGCAGCCTGGTACAGAAGAAAAAGATGTTCGATACTGGGAGAAGGACTGAGATCACAGATCTAAACACAGACACAGTACAAAAACATGCAAGGAGACGACAAAGCAAACCCGGTGATAAACGCAGGCCGCATGCCAACAGAGGACAGAAAGAAAAGCAGAAGGTAACTGAGTGGACAGAAGACAGGTTGATTAACGGTGGCATGTTCTTAAGACAGGAACAAGTTTATTTCAATAAAGTCTGTTTCAGTTTGTAATAAGACATTGACAATGTGTGGTGACAGAGCTGGGCAATAAAGTGATGATTATTTTTGGGCCACCTCTATATGGGTATGTTATGTATGAGACGGTACTACAGGTGGTGAAGATGAACAGGAAGATGCTAAATTATTCAAGAGTAAGTACTACACTTTACATACTGCTTTACATGTACATTTCATTTGTGTAACTGTACCTGTGCAGATACCTGGGACAGGGAGGTGTGTATTGGGCTCTGAACTGATGTGCTGTTCGACTGATTGGACGAAATGACCTGAACTCAGAGAAAAGAAAACCATCACCATGTACACGTTCAAAGATACACTGCCAGTCAAAAGTTCAGACACACATTATCCTTTAGTGTCTTTTCTTAATTTTTACATTAATCCTGAAGTCATCCAAACAGTTTTCCATTGATTTAACCCAAAACATGTTTTATATTTTAGACTGATGATGACAGCTATACATTCTCTCATTAGATTCACCAGGTTGTCGCCCAGAAGGTTTTGTGTTAATCTGTCATTTCTTTCTGTCTTAATGGGAGACCATCAAAAAACCATGAAACACTGTCTGAGGTGTTGTAAATGGTCAGTTTCTGAGGCTGGCCATTCTAATAAATGTATCCTCTGCAGCAGAGGTAGCTCTTGGTCTTCCTTTCCTGGGATGGTCCTCCTGAGAGCCCATTTCATCATCGTGTTTGATGGTTTTGGCAAATGGACTTGGGGACACATTCAGAGTTCTCGAGATTTATTGGATTTCGTAATGTAATGATGGTCTTTTCTCTGAACTTAACCAAGTGTTTCTTGCCATAATATGGATATGTAGAGTACAGTAGTTGTAGTAGCACCGATGGGACTATTGACTGTACACATCCTTCCTCTGCACAGGACAACTGATGGTCTAAAGCAAGGAGAAGGCAAAAAATGGCACAAATTAACTCCTGACAAGACAAAACACACATGTAAACTGAAAACCATTCCAGATGACTACCTCATGAATCTGATGAGAGAATGCCATGAGTGTGCAAAGCTGACACCAAAGCTGAACATAGCTACCTATAACACATGTCTGAGTTGTTCAGCACTTTTTTGTTTACATAATTCTGTATGTTTTTCATAGTTTAAATGTCCTCAGGACTAATAGACAATGTTGAAAATAATAAAGCTAAGAAGCACTGAAGTTGTGTTCAAACTTTTGACTGGTAGTATATTTGAGCATATTTCTCTTCCTTAGAAAACTTGGGCGGTTTCAAACCCACAACTAAAAAACATAAAGAAAGGAACAAAGAAATTTCATTTATCTTTCTACATTGTACCAAATAAATCATTAAGTGCATGCACAGCCTCTTTCACAAAATAAGATTAAAATATAATGTCTTGAAATCTGGCTAGTAACATGGAAATTGTCAACGTGACCTTTTGTAAGTCGAAAACAAGACCAAACAGCATGTTCAATCTCTTACCCTTAAATCTCCTATTAAAATCCAATTTTATGCTCAGTCAAATCAGTTTAAGCCTGCAATTAGTTAATAAAAATGCCTTTGCACAGGGGGTGAACACTCCTCTTCAAAAAGACTCTTTTATTACTGTGGGCCAAATGCCAGCTCTGTGGGAGTGGTTACCTTCAAGCAAAGGCAAAAATTTCAAATAGGAAGCCAGTTATTACTGAATAAGCACAAGATGCAGAGGGTATTTTTTTTTAACATTTTATCTTCATGGAGGATTCAGTGTTTAAGGGTAAGAAAAGTGATGGAAAATAGTTTAAAATAGACTTCCATTTGCATTCCTCAGTCGACTTGCAAATAAAGGCATAGTTGCACTTCATTACATCCCATTCTTTGACTTTAGTGGGTGATTACTGAGCTTCTCTTCTACCTGACACTCTTACCTGCTGAGATGTCGCGGGTGGAGCTGGCTGAGGCGCTGTAGATGCCAGTGGGGGTCCTGAAGAAGGCTGGGGAGAGGGAGTTTGAACCTGCTGCGTAGAAACAGGTGACGAGAAAGAAGATGGACAGAAAAGAGGAGGTGCAATGTTGTGGAATATAAAAGGACAGAGAAGTAGATGAAAAAGTGGCAACAGGGAGAGATAAAGAAAAACAATTAGAAGATGTTTGCAGCATCTAGAGTCAATACTGAGAATGAGTGCAAACACAAAGCACTTTTTTATTTTTTGTGGAAGTATTGACAGTATAAATCTACACCTTGTGTATGCACACATGCTCAAAAACAGTGTACAAGATATGGCAACAGATGTAGGCACACTAATACCTACTGTATGCATACACACACGCACAGACAGCTCGTACTGTGGTCTGAACAGACACAGTACTGGGGTTAGGCAGGTGAGAGCTGGGCTTTTCATGCAGGTCAGACTCTAACTGATTTGTGACAACAAGTGGATGTTACACAGTGAATAAAGCACAGTAGCTACTGAAATACTGACACGAACATGACAACCTACCGTAACCTCTTTACTCCTATTTTTCTCTAAAACATCCTAAAAGCTTCTCTTGTGTTATGGATAATTTCTACATCAAATGTGGTACTTCCTTTGATGTTTTCCAGAGCATGTCCTTAATCATTAAGAAATAATAAATTCAGATCCCTTCATCAAAGTGTGATTACTTTAAAGTTTTACATCCATCATATATTTGTCTTTTGGTCACTTGGCAGCTTTATACCTAACACACCTGTAGCATTCCCTCGTTCCTAAATTCACAGCACTACGACACTTTCTAAGGCTCTATGTGACTTAAATTTGTCACACCTGTAGCTGACATAAGTCAATCTGCATCTGACTACGACCTACCTTGTTTCACATAGTCAGTCACATGAACAAATCTCCATCCCTCACAGCACAAATGTAATGCAAGTGAAATGTACAGGAGGATCAGAAAGAGTAAATAAAAAAAGGCACTAAAAAAAGAAGTGGGGAGCAAACAAAGTAAATGATGAGGGTAATAGTGGTTCTAAGGGTTTTTTTTTCAACATTGACCTTTGAACCATGTGTAAAAAGATGGCTACCAGTGTGAATGGGAAATACCAGCACAATAGACTTCATTTAAAAATGAGTTTCAGCTAAGCTCTTTAGCAAGACAACACAAAAAATGTAAAATAAATACATGGAATGTCTATTAGCACAGTTACAATGCTACATTGTCTAAGCCCCCTTGGTTTTGTTGTATGTTTCTATGCGTTTGTCCATACAAATGAACAAAGTCTTCATTTCTGTTTCTCTTCAGTGCTTTTATAGGAAATTACTCTGCATTAAAACTGCAGATGTGTGATTCTTACATATTTTGATGTATGCAAAAAATAAAACTTTGCATTTAAATAGCATTAATTGTTCCATGTAGTTAAAGGTCATGAACACTTCGAATTTGTATGAGTATAATTTCAGGTATACTGTACATACCTGCACAAACACATATTTCTCATATACAGATATATATATGAACATACAGACAAAAGAGTACTTACTGATAAATGACTCAAATAGACAACTTAAACACAAAAAGGAGGGGGTTTAGACTTTTGCTTACAGACAGTATATGAAGAGTTTGTCTCACAGGCTGCCCTCTGAACGCTACTTGACTTAACGAAGACTAAGGCTTACATTCCTTTACATCTTTTACAAAAGACAGATAGGGACAGTAATGAACGTCTCTGTCTCTCCATGTAGACAGATAAGGACATTCATTACGGTCCTTACCTGTCTACGTGTGTTACTCCAGTCGTACACAGATGAGCTATGTTCTGTATTAACATGTTGCTGTTCCGCTTAAAGACTGATGTCAAGAAATAAATGATGTCAGACATTGTGAAGGCAGATTATGAGATGCCCTCTGCAGTGTTGCCATGACTGGAAGGGGTTAAAATCACAACCAGTGACTACGTGATGTAAAACAAAATAAGCAGCTGGGGCTCCTGGGTTGTTCAGGTAAACGAAAGTAACAGGGGACAAATGGCCTTGGGTCAAAGTACTTTAAACGACTTCACTTTTGACAAAAGGATCCTTATTAGTTGAAAACAACAATAGGATTGATGTTTTGCTTTTACAGACCAGTGAATGGCCCTATGAACCTTCATTTTCAGATGCATAGAAATGCAATACTACTGAAAACAACTTATGTATCATTTCAGACAGTAAATTGACCCAGGGCTGTAGGACTGTTTTAAGGTCTAAACTCAGTACCAGAGAGGGGGTAGTGGCCTGCATGGCCAGCACTGACTCATGGTACGTCATATCAGGCTGCGCTGGTATCACCCCTCCATGCCGGGCCCAGGCAGTCTGCATCAGAGACTCCAGCTGAGTTGAGGATGCTCCCCCAACTGGGAGTTCAGAGGATGGTGTGGGAGGGAGAAAGCTCTGCGTGGAGGGAGGATGTCCCTGCGGATCAATGGAGAGTGCTCCCCCTGATGAGTCGTACAGTGCGGCACAGGATGAATGAGGGATGGACTGAGCTGCAGAGGAGTCAAAAGGAGGGGGGACTGGAGGAGGAGGAGGTGACTGAAACTCCCCCGCATCAGAGGAGGCCAAGGAGTCACTAGAGGGTTCTGGGCTTCTATCTTTTGCCGTTACAGCGGCATGGTGAAGGAGAAGACTACCGGGAGGTAACGGGAGCTCAGGACTAACATACGAGTACATCTCTTCAGTCACAGGCTGCAAACGGCTGTACGAACCAGAGCCCCCTGTTCCCATACCAGTGTTGTCTTCTAGAGGGAGATCCATGGAGCTCCTCCGGGCTCGGTATAGTCTTGACGCCAAGAGAGTTGGATCACCAGCAGCAGCTGCTGCGGCGGCAGCTACTGCAGCTAAATGGAACTCAAAAACACTTCCAGTAGGTGGTGGTGGGTCTGGCATTACTGGAGGAGCAGAAATAGGGAATGATGACGATGCATGCTGTGGTGGAGGATAGCATCCATCAGATGATGACGATGAAACAGAGCTGCCAGCAGTTGTACCCATAGAGGCTATAGGTGGAGGAATGGGGCTGTGTGCACTTACTCTCTGCATTAAATGTGTATGTAAGAAGCTTGGTTGAGGTGGTGCACCAGGATCATAGCCTAAACTTGCTGCAGCTGCTGCTGCTTGCCTTTGCTGATGAAAACTCAAGTGGCTGAGTTGGTGTGCAGTCATTGGATATCCTCCATATGCCATTGCTTCATAATGGTCCAATAAGGCAGCTTGATTTAAACTTAACCTCCTCACTGCTTCCTCATGTTCGGCTCTCATGTCTTTATATCCATACAAGCTTGGATCAGATTGTCCAGGGAGATGAAGTGGATCTCCAACGCCAAGTCTTTGAGCAGCGGCTGCAAAACTGGGATTTACCATAAAGAGAGAGGGGGTTTCAACTCCCTCCATTCCAGAGAAAGGGTGCAGGCTGCTGCCATATCGAGTGTAGGCAGGCTGGAAGTGCCGGGTATGTGCCTCTAGAATCGATGTGCTCTTGCGTCGTTGGGTGTTGTAGGCCTTTGGAGGGCCAGTCGGAGGAGGCGAGAAAGAAACTGGGCGTTCCGGAATAGAGGGGAAAAAAATTGTAGGGGGTTCAGGGAGAGCTGAGAGGGGGATGCTCCCTCCTGCTCCTCCTGTGCTTCCTCCTCCACTGTAGGGATGTGGCATTGAATGTTGCTGCGACAATGAGATATAATGGGTTTAAGAATGAGACTCAGAGAATGACAGAAAGAAGCATAGCAAAGGCTCATAAGAGAGAAAGAGGACTTCACTGAGCATTAGTTCAAAACCATAAGAAAGAGGTCACATACTCTCCTTCAACAGAAAAGATAGAATGATGTGATTAAGACAGAATATAAATAAAAGTACTCTTAAGAAGTGATGAGATGAAGCAGACACGTTGCATAATGACAAAACTTTTGGCAAACAAGCAGACTGGTTTAGTACAAAGACACAGACAAGACAGTAAAAGTGGGAGACAGTCAGCACACAGACGGACAGACACGGAGACAGAGGGGCATTAAATACAAGAGAAAAAAACACTGGTTCTGATCTCAATTACCTTCCATCTGCACCCAGGAAAACTCATATTTCACATTCTATTCAGAATTCTGTAAACTGTTGCGATTTTGAATGGAGACAAAAATATATAGAAAGAGGGGAGACTATACAAAGTACTGAATACCCTTATTTTTTACAGGAATATGGCTGATACATGTAAAATTTAGCTGTTATTTTACATTTCATCTGCAGATAGACTTGATGACTTAAATTCTGGAAATGGCAGACGCATCAGAAATTCTACTATAAGTAACACTACCTACAAACCAACCTTTTTTTTTTCACCTAATCCTTGTTCTTGTGCAAACAATGAGTATTCATTGTACAGGATCACTCTTAATAAGGAACACTCAAAATATAGTAGAGTGAACTTACTATGTGTTGTTAAATACAGTATAACTTTATGTAAAACATTATGTACTAATTAAAAGATGCAATTTCAGAATAAACTGTATTTCTGACTGAGTAATGACCAGCTTTCCTGACAGCAGATGCACATGATATTTGGTATTTTTTTCTATGGAGCAAAGTCGTAGTGTAGCCCATCAGTGTGTATTTGATATGAAACCCTGAGAGTGAAACAGGTGGATGTGTACAACAACAGACTCACATCAGTGTCTGAAACAAACACTGCTGTATTTAATTTAATATTTATCTACTGGTCAAGATTGAGGTGCTACAGGCTCTTGTCATGGTCATTTTCTTTCCTGAAATACATTTCTGATTTGACATTTTTCAATCTAAAAATATTAGGCATAAAAGTCGCTGAGGCACTACATTTTTAAAATTAGTCTACATCATATGTTCTTATTATGCACTTTGTAAGTAACAGTCACACATGATTTCACATTTTAAAACTAATTTGTAGAGGATTAGTTTCATATTAACTTGAGATTTAACCTCTTCTGATTTTGGAGATAATGCCATTTCTATATGAAGCTATTTTAAAAAATAAACATTCCAGTGGTCAGGTAGATCTGTAGACTTAATAACAAAAATGACTATCAAATTAGTCCTAAGGTTCTAAAAACAATTGTAAAAGGAGGAAACAAGGAAAAACACCTCAGTTTCAGAGAACTTTATACCCAAATCAAAATTATACCAAAATCATGGACAGACAGGAAAGGATGTGGTCAAGAGGAGCATCTAAATCAACAAATACTGAAACGGCCTGGTTGAAACAGGACTAAAAATAAAGAGTTTACATACATGATTGAAGGACCTGTGCGATATTTTGAGCTGAAATTTAAATTATACATTCTAGGAAAATATGAGAATTAAATTTACTTGTTTAAAGGGGAAACAAAATGTCTTCTTTAAACATTTAATCCTCTAAAGACAAGATCCTATATTCAAGTACTATCAGGATTCCTTTTATTGACAAAAACCAAAACAGCCTGTGTATTTTTCAGACATGATGTGGTCTGTGCTCCTCATGTCTCTGGTTTTCACCACCATTTGCCTTGTGGACGTTGTGACTGTGAACCTACGGGGGTGGAGAACAGGGCAGGTAGGCTGGCCCTCCTCTGCCTGGCCCTGGGCACAGACGAAGCAGAGTGAAGGGGCAGGACGGTCTCCAGGGCTTTGGAGAGACGCCCAGCAAATGTGTCCCTGTCGGCTGCGGGAGGCATGCAGGGGGAGGATGAGGAAGACAGGTCTGGAGGAGGGGTGGAGGGCTTCTTTAGAGGGACGGCCTGGGGCGGAGGAGCAGGGGAAAAGGAATAGGAGGAAGGAGGTATGCAAACAGACATGCTACGACATCGACGGCGGTACGACGCAGTCTGTAGGAAGTTGTGGAGGAGGGAGGGACAAACATAAAAACACAAATAAATCAAAAGACAAAACTACAAAACAACTTCAACTAAATACAGGAAACAAAAACAGCAAAATGACAACAGAACGGGGCACAAATACATGGACTGTAAAGAAAAACAATCAAAAATTAAGCAGGTTAAATCATTTCATACATCAAATTACATCACGTTTACATGTCATGAATTGAAAAAGTGACGTGACCACAAAATTAAAAAAATGAACATTAAAAATGGGCGAGTCAGCAATCATCATCACCAACTAATGAAAAATAAATTAAACACCAGATTAAAATGAACTGAGCAACCATAGAGAAAAACACAAAGTACCTCAGGACACAGTAAATTAAAAGGTATCAAAACAGATAAATACAATGATGTGAAAGGGAAATTAATTAAGGATGTTATTACGTGAATCATAATTTCATATAGTTTGACCCAACAAACCCCATTGAGAAAAAGTACATTATTACAAGTGGAAGAGCAAAAAAAAATAAGCAAAAAACATAATTCAGTTATTTAATTAGTCTCCAAACTGAATAATCATCCAGCTAAACAACAAATCAGTGCTGGTACACTGAGTCAGACGAGAACAGTAGTAAAAGGTCAGCAGATGGAAAAGGCTGAGCTGGGTGTTTGCTCAACAGCCACTACTCAGGTCTTTTGTCTTCACCTCCAGCAGCAGGGGATTGTGTTTCAAACCAAGTCTCCTGAGCTGACACTTTAATGAATGAGTAAATCAAAGCATTTTAGATCATGTTGTTGCATTTTCTCTAAGGTAAAATCCTGCAAAAATACATTGATCCAAAGAATGTAGAGGGCACTGTATAGATTTTTATAAACTCACCCTTACACAGGCGCAATATTCTATGAATGATAAATAGCACATACTGAATAATGAATACAGTAGGTTTAAAAAGCCTGAAGATACAGATATCCCTCAATTGACTATATTGACCTTATGGCTAGTTTTGATTGTGCATAGTGAAGTAAATGGATGAGGATTATATATAAAAACTTAACTTAAAAAAAAACAATCCAGATAATATCTAAAATGTAACGGGCAACAGAAATGACAAATATGACAGAAATATATAGACATAGACATAGAAATAGGTAATATGTGTTTAAAATGCAGGAAAAAAACAAGGACCTAAATGTAAATGACAGATACAAAGTGTGATGCATGATAGTTGGCATAAAAATGGACTAACAAAGCCTGATTGATAGTTGGCATAACAAAGCCTGATTGGTGTCCTGATAGTACGAAATTAATGTCAGTCTGCTAACTTCTGTTTTTATTTAATCTGCTCAGCATCCGCATGACTCAAAGATTGATTCTGCAATCTGTTGCTTTCGCTCTGCACTGTAAGAAAAAATAAATACCTTCTTGTACTCCTCTTCTTCAGGTCAAATGTGATAATCTCCAAATAAAAACCATCACCAGCATGCATGTGCATTTAGTTCAGTGCATATCTGCAGTTAAATCTGCCATCCCACTCACAAACACGGCAAATTTCACTCCACTCACTCCCACTCTGGATCACAAGCAGCGTTCTCCACAGAGTCATTTTGAACACATCTGTGAGTTCGGCCCCTCTCAAAGAAGTGTTAAAAGAGACCTGGCCCCCACGCAAGTGAAACTTTTAACGTACACATGCATAATGTATCGTGTCGGTGATTTCAGCACTCACCATTGTCTGTGGCGGCTGAGTGTAGCCTGGGTGCGGCTGTGGGGTGACAGAGGGGGTGGCGGGGTCGGG
>JAQQAE010005155.1:0-17930 GCA_029823295.1 Pseudamia nigra | reverse complement strand
CTTTAGGGTCAATGTTTATTGTGCACGTCCCTGTATAAAATAAATAAAATGAAATGAAAATGAAATTGTGTGTTACAGTGGAACAGGAAAATGGCTTTCTATCACAAACATTTTATAGAAAAGAGAGTATTATTTTAAGTGTATTTTTACTTTTGAGAGACCACCTACAGTGAAACAGTACTCAATAAAAAAATGCAATACCCAAACATTCTGTGTGTTTGAAACCCTTTTCACATGGCTCATAAAGCATAATTTGGATGTACTTTTGTTTTGTTAACATCATGCAAACCAATTTTTACCCTTTTGCCCCTGTTGTTAGAGATGAAGATGCATGATGAACATCCCTTTCAGTTGCCCGGCTTAATCTGAATCACATAGTGCAGACTGGACTTAAGCCAGACTCTGTTTCAAAGTCGTGACCCCCTCACCAGCCTTGAATTGTATTGAAGGGAAGTATAATTATTCACTTGGTTATTTACAATTACAGCATCGGGGAGATGGCCGCCTACTCAGAGCCGTTGGTTCCGCTGGAGGTTTTCCTCTTCTGTTAATGGAAGTGTTTCCTCCCCCTCGTTGCCCTTGGCTTGGTCTTGGAGGTTCTGTTGGGTATGCTCTCCATATAGTCTTGAAATTTTGGCCTTGAATTGTGAAGCGCCTAGAGATAATTTTAGAATACGAATTGAAAATGAATGGTATAATGTTGTCTAGTACCTTGACTTGTGCCAATGTGCAGTCTGCATGCAGATAGTTCCCAAGGTTAGCAGATCCATGTAGCACAGAGTGGCTGACGGTAACCTCATAAGGCTGCTGAAATCACACAGAACACACTATGCTTTTTAAAGATCAAACAGGTGGCTGCTCTCAAATTAAGGAATCTATCCACTGACTCGAAAAGAAGTAAAGTCTACAGTATTGTGGGAGAAAACTGTCTGCACTTTGTGCTGACCTGCCCACAAAATTGAATGTGAATAATTCACAACAGCACAAGTTGCTAACAAAGCACTATATGGTATATGCTAAATTTTAAAAAAGCACATAAACACATTTGTCATCAGAACTGATTGCTTGTTATGCAAATTACTTTAAGCTTCAGTAATGATAAATGACCTGATGTTGTCCATCTACTGAAGTTGCTGAAACATCAGCTCACGTACTTGTTATGGTTGAGTACAATCTGTATTTAATCAGTCACCCTTTGGAATATCAAGTAACGCTGTTCAGGTTCACATTCTGAGCATCTCTGGGCTGACGGCCAGAGCTCCCCAGACACAACAGAGAAAGATCCAAACAGTGGCACCCTGCCTGGCAGCTGTCACACACACACTGACCACAGTGTCAGCAACGTGAAGACAAACCCAAAAGCATTTCAAAGACACCACCAAAAGAAAACATAAACAACAAAATAGTACATCTTAGCAGTATTAACTCCTTTAAATCAAATCTCAAGTAATAAACAGTAGCTCTTAGACAACTCAAGTATTATCAGTCAAACAGTAAAGACTGTTAATTTTCATGACGCTATGTCCTGCATTTAAAGTTTTGTGTATTTGCTAAAATAGGCCTAAGGCAATTTTTACTACTTTAAAAAAGTTTAGAATATTTCTGTCTGGGGCTACTGGTCTGAATATGTGTTTTCTAAACATATAGCGTGTGGCTGAAGAATTAAGAAAATGCCATCTTCTTTGGACTTTGGAACATTAGCTCCAATCAGCAGTGAAACAACCAAATGAACAATGAACAAAATAATAAAGAAATTGAAGAAAAAAATCCACAAAATGAAGAAACCAGCAAACATGAACATTAGTACATAAGTAATCCACCACAGTCAACACCAATGGACAAAAATAATGAACAAAAGCAACAAACCAAATGATCCACAAAATTAACAAATATCAAGAAAATCAACAAAAATGAGAAAGAATAATGAAAAAGAGCAGAAGTTAACAAAACAATTATTAAAATGATCAAAAAACAGCCTCGCAGCCCACTGTGGTTTCAGGAGGGCAGTTTGAATCGTGGACTGGCTCCGCATTTTACAGTTGGACAATATAAGAATGTTTTGAAGACACACCTGAGCTGTGAGTTGCAGACCCCTGGACTAGTGGGTCTAAAAATAATTCCCAAGTATCTTTTTTTTCCAGGTAACTGGAACTATAACCAGCCATTCAGATTTTTGGGAATTTGTGATGTCACAAGCGTACAATCACTGTCCTTCGTCAGACCTTAAGGACTCACAAAACCCACCAGGCCCACCAAAGTCATTCTGACGTCCTGGGATAATGTGCTAGGGAATCTACATGATGGTATCTACTGTACGTATGGAACAGGCAGGAAGTGAGTGAGGTCAACAGCAGCTCATTTGCATTTAAAATTTATAGCAACGCACACTGAAACAACCTTTTTGGAAGGAAAACCAATTTTATGGACATAGTAGAACGAAGCATTCAAATTTAAATATATATTCTAGGGACATGTGTGAATTAAATTAACTTAACAATATGTCTCCCTCAACAAGCACACAAATGTACAAATGACATTTTCTATGTGACTAAATAATTCTCTGAATGCAGTTTGAATGAAGTTTAAATATATTCACTGACAGAAGGAAAAGCCTGCAGTATTTTTCTGTCTCTTATCCCAGCTCATCCCCACTGTGCAGGCCTTGGGCATGCATGTCCATATTAAATTCACCATTTATTTCCATCTCTACAAATAAACGGCAAGAGTAAGATGTATGAGCAGAAAAAGAAAACACACATATTTTGATACTTTGAGGATATGACACACAAACTGCACAAAAACACAGTTGTTAACTTTCAAGAGGGTTTGATGGGTGTGATAGTTATATATTTATTGCTTTAATTGGATAAATAACAACATTAAGCATTTTTTGGACACTTTATCTGAGAATTGTCCAAAAAATGCTTCCTAACTACACTGTATATTTCCCAATGATTTAGCGATACAGCCAATGCAAATAAAGGGTACCGTGGATCCATTTTTTTCTGTACTGTGCACTATAAGTTGATACAACACGGAACTCAAGTAATGTTATTTAAAGCAGTAGAGCAAAAACATGGTTTGCAAAAATGAATATTATGTGGGGCTGCAGCAAAAATATATATATCTTCTAAATATATTCTACAGAGTAAGCTTACTGTTTTATGCCTTTGGTTTTACAATTTCTGATGCCAGCTGGTGCTTATGCAGAAGCTTATTTTTAGACTTTAATCCTGATCCTACTAACATATTAAACATGAAATGATTACTAACTAAATCCTACAGGGACCCCAAGAAGTTCCTGTTATAAACAAACATCATTGCAAAAATGTTGACTTATTTCCTCGAAATATATTATTTAATGTCAGTATTAATTTAGGAATCTTGTGCATGTTGTTTTAAACGAAAATATGCAGTACATGTCATTGTCAGAGAACATGAGGATTTACTGTATTGTATGTGTGCTGCATCTGTCTCAAATTGACCGACACACTGACTTGAGCCTAATCAGCTTCCATCCTAAACACTGATCGCTAAACACTCACTTGACTTTTCTGCTGGTAAGTGAGTGACTGTCAGAGGTTGCAGGGCTTGAAATGGTATGAAATGAAATTGAACAGCATCATTGCTATACATATATTTTGGTTTATTAATTTCTAAGGGGTGAATAAAATAAAAATCGCCTCTGAGAAGGTCGAATCAATACTTCCTGGCTCTTGACTTTTACAGAGTTTAAAAATCACTTGCAGAATCATAACATTTAAAAAAAGAAATGGTTGATGAATTAGTGTAAAATCAGCCCTTTCATCCCCCTGATTTGATGTGCATCTACAACAAATTTTAAGTGCGTGTACTTGCTTTTTGTAAATGTAGACAAAGTGCGTTGGAGTTTCTGTGGCCAGTCTGTGTTTAATAATGAAGGTGCAAAAGTCAGAAGGTGTCACCTTATGGAAAGTGGCCATATGTAACTCAAAATCAAAATGAGCAAACCTTAATCTGTCAACATTTGTGAGTCTGGACATTGGGATTGGAAACTACCCCGCCTGATAACTGCACATTCTGGAGAAAAACTCATTGTGTAATTATCATCAACAATAAATCTGCACTTGTGCCATTATGTAATTGCAGAGGGTGATATTGCAATTACAACTGTGATGTGACAATACAATAGTTTTATCGGAAGAGCAGCGGCACATCATGTCTCATCAATGCTTAATCAACAAATACTATGAAAGACAGAAGAACTCTATACACTTTATTTTGTTTCAGATTATATAGGATATTCTTCATCACTTACACCCACCGAGGACTCATAATATTTTATCAGAGCCATGTAAAAACATTGACGAGATGTCATTAAGAGCAAAGTTATTAGCAAAAGTTGTAAAGTGTTGGACTGATAACACACCTTTGATCTGGGAAGTTTCATGGGGTTCAGTTCCCCAAATGTTAGATATTGTTGATTTAAACTGCAAAGTACAGCACTTTTTTAGCATTTACGGCACTGTAACAAATCTGTGTGGAAAAGAAGTCCGCTTTTAACAATAAGCAATGTTGGGCAAGTTACTTCCAATGTGTAATATATCACACATTACTGTGCTAATTACTTGCATTTCAAAG
Source organism: Pseudamia nigra (assembly GCA_029823295.1). Taxonomy (NCBI): domain Eukaryota; kingdom Metazoa; phylum Chordata; class Actinopteri; order Kurtiformes; family Apogonidae; genus Pseudamia; species Pseudamia nigra. The sequence goes on along the minus strand of JAQQAE010005155.1, from coordinate 13,310 downwards.
CATTTTGTTTCTTTACAATGTTACTTTCTGTGTAGAGTAATAAGTTACGGATTACTTTTTAGTTACATTCACCAAATAAACACTGAGTACAACGTGTTATACAATGGAAGTGTGCAATGTTCTGTCATGGCAAATAATTCTCAGCTATGTATTACTGTCATTGTCTGCAGTGAATAAGGAGGTAAAAATACTCACGGTAAAATTCGCTTTTCACACACTATCAATTTTGAATTTTGAGCAAATTTTCTTACAATATGCATCTTCCAGGCTAATGGAAAGAAGACATCCAAAAATACAAATTCTCTTATTTTTATTTGAGGTAAAGCTTTTGTTCTGACCATTCAAGCAAATTTGTGCATATTTTTTGACAGTGCGTTATTATTTGTGTGTTTAATCATAAAAATCAAACTCTGCTTGCAATACAGAATGTCTTACTGTACCAGGGTGATGATTTATGGTTATATTTTTTAATGTTTCAATCTTTTCACCTGTATTATTTTAATCTGCAATTATATGAACTTAAAATGCATAGTTTTAAATGTCTTTGAAAATGACATTTATTTACATCCATATTTTTATGGAGAAGGTGTGTTATTATTTAGATTATTATTAGTAGTAGTATTGTTTTATGGACTGTTTTTCTTCAGTGTTTTCAGACGACAACAATAAAACTGTCTGCAGACACACCTGACTCTTAAGTTGGCTGCACATAGAGAATTGCGACTCACCTCATCCCAACCCAACTGCTTGATGTGCGGTGGTTCCCGACCCAGATTTTTCAGTCTTGATGACGTCCCGACAGAAATCGTGCCAATTGAACATGTTGAACCACCAGGACTAATGGTTGGGCATGTAGACAATAGCACAACAAAATAGATGCAATCAATGTTCACTGTCGATAGGTGCCACCGGTTACCAGGCCTGGTGAGTCCGGGTGGCAATCGGCTGCTGTGTGCGAGGTACGTTCAGCCGTGTTTACCAGATGTCCGGACTCAGAGTCGAGTTGGGATCAGTTGTGATTCTCAATGTGCAGCTGGCTTTAGATAAAATAAAACCAGTTTGAATCAGTTACCCAACACACCACCTGTAATGCTACAACTCTTAAATGAATGATCTGTGGGAATTTGTTATTAACTTAAGCACATGCCACATCATTAGGATTTTTTTTTGCTTTGACGCCGGGTTGAACAGCGGCAGCGTGTCCCTCACAGCATCCTCACCCTCCAGCCTTCTCACTTCTTCTGGGTCAAACACTTTCACCTCTAGTCTGTCGTTTGTGTTCAGCTCACACCTTCATCCTCCACCTGCTTTTTCTGCTTGTACAAACCGCTGGTTGAGTTGCCATGTGCACTATCCAGGTATTTCTTGAGGCTATGTGTTATTGTTAGCCATCAACAGTATGACCACTTTAAAAAACGCAGAGTCCTCTGCTGCTGCCATTTTGCCATCGTTGTAAACAAACCATCTTTTTTTTTTCAGTGAACAAACTTCTTTGGGGGACGTGGGGGAACACCTGAGCTTGTAAAGCATTACTGCACACAGTAGGCTAATTGTAATAAGATTACCAAAATTTAAGGAGTAACACATTATATTATTCTGTTACCGTCTCAAGGTGTCACGTTACTTTTGTAATGCTAGTAGCTTAATGAAAAAAAGCTAGTGTTACCCCCAACACTGACAGTAACATACTGTTTCTCCCAAAATAAGGTAAACGACTGTATAAACCAATTCTGTAATGCAGTCAAAAAAGATTGACCACTGCCTGTAGAATTTAATATTGTAGTCATATCTGTACGTGTACCCCCAATCTTTTATCTAAATTCACCACAAAGGTACATAACATCATATGAAGAAACAATTACATTTTGGAGATATTAAGCAATACTATAAGCAATATATAAGCTGAGATTTTAAATGTGTGAATTAATGGCAGAAAGTGTTGTAGATTTTTTCAAAGTAGCTAAATAGAGACAGTCTATTGGTCTCCTGTTACCTAGAGTATCTGTTCTTCCATAATGGAGCTCATGCACAGATGTCTTGCCATCATATACCTATAATTCTTTGCTACAGCACGAATTATCATGGTAATAATGCAATTAAAATGTAAAATAGTGGAATTTAATCAGAGTTGTGTGAGGTAATGGAGGCTCAATGTCAAAAGTAATGTCTAGATTAAGTAAAGACAACCTCCGGGTCACAAGTCAAAATCACACCCAGTTTCCTTCAGTGCTCTCTTTCTCTCTCGCTCTCTCTCTCATTCCATTTTTTCTCTCGATCCTTTGTCTCCTTCAGTAATTTCTTGGAATACACAGAATTGATGAAGATCTCAAAGCCCAAAGGCTTCACTAGTGCCCATAGATAATTTTTCCTTACTCCTGGTCAATATGTAGTTAATCCAGCATGAAATTATATTTTGTTCAAGATGACAAAAAGAGAGCGCTTGTCATCATTTTTTGAATGTTTGTGCCATCAAATTGTAAGACTTTATAGATAAATACTTGCTCACAGCAGGGTTGGGTTTACTTTATTTCATAGCTGTCAGCAGGCATTATGCACCCTTCCATCACAGAAGCAAATATGAAAAAGCTAATAGATCAACAATATCTAACATTTGGGGAACCTAACCTCATAAAACTCCCCGTTTCACTCAATAATTTCACTTCAGGAAAATTGCCTTATTATTAGAGTATATTATTTTTTTCAGCAGTAGCGGGACTAATAGTGATAGTGCTTGTTTTTATACAGTACGTGTATGTATTTTGTTTTGCCACTATGTGTAAAGTGTATAGAAAATATTTACAAAATCACATTATCCACCAGAAAATATGTTATCGAAATTGTTTCTCATTTTTAATTACTGATACGTTTATTGCATGGAGTGAACATATAACAATTGAACACCAGCACAAAACATCGTAACCTGAATCAAAAGGAGAAGAGAATAATCTGCCCCCTTTCACAAGACATTAAAAAAATAAATGATAACATAAAAAGAATAAAATCACAACAGGCCTACAATGCCACTCACATTAAATTCAGTTTATTTTATACCATTCAAAGAACTCATAAAATGATTTACCAGCCATAATACAACTGTATAAAATAGTCTAAGGCAAAATAGGATACTGTTCTGTTGTCAGATGAATGCCTCAGACCATTTTAAATGAGTGCGAAAAAGTTCATGTCTTCAACAACTTAGTCCATTTTCTGTTATTCTTCTTTATAGACAGACATAGGTTGTCGAAATATGTCAAGGTAAATAAACCTACGTCTGTCTATAAGAATAACAGTAAATGTACATTTTACATGAGCTTTCCCCTGTATCTTTGCATGTTACAGCTTTAACTTTTGTGGATTGCATGCTGAATTGTATTCACTGACAGTGATTTCTGGAAGTGTTTCTGAGCCCATGCAGTGATTTCCACTACAGAATCATGTCTATTTTTAATGCAGTGCTTCCTGAGGACCCGGAGATCACAAGCATCCAGTTTTCACCTTCAGCCTTCTTCCTGATTCACAAATCTTTTGATGAGAATATACACTGTAGATGGTGGGAACTTCCAAGTCTTTGAATTTCTTTGACCAAGAAACATTTTTCTTAGATTGTTCCATATTTTTTAGACACAGTTTGTTACAGATTAGTGAACCTCTGCCCATCTTTGCATCTGAGAGGCTGTGTCTCTCTAAAATGCTTCTTTAATTTAACCCCATTAGTTAATCAAATGCTCCTCCAGTTGTTTTGATATGCATATAATTACTTTTTTCTTTTTGTTGCCCTTGTGCCGACTCATTTGAGGTGTGTAGAATAGAATAGCTTTTATTGTCATTGTTAAATGTTTCCATCAACAACAAAATTACATTTTCTCCCACCGAGGGGGAGGGGGCTGCAGCGAACGTGCGCACTGCCCCTTCAGCAGTTGGGGGGGACAAGTGGGGGTGGGACACTCATGTAGCTGGACCTGTCTAGTGTCAAAACAAGGACAGTTTGTTTTATCCTGTATCGGAATACTGCAAGTACAACTTATTGCGATGTCTCAACAATTACATCAAATGACGGATGCCATATTTACAAGCCAAATGTAATTCACAAACAAGAACAAACTAGCAATTAGGTTTGATAAAGTTTTAACTTACTTTTTTCATCAACATTTTTCATCCATCCGGGTCCTTTTTACAGTTGGAGATGTGTTGAGAGCAAACAGCAGTGTACATACATGTAAACTGCTGGAAAATACTACATGTTGTGGTGCAATTATGTCGTTTTTCCCACTGTTTATAATGACAGTTCTAACAACCATATACAGCACAATAAGCACCTGTCATTGTGACTGTGAATCACATTTAAAGCTGAGCTTCAAAGATGTTCAAGAACACAGTCCATCATTTGCCCTTGTCTTTCATATCAACTGCACGGTGCTGTGAAATGTTTGGTAAAAATGTTTGGTTAAAAATCACAATAACCCTTGCATGTGCAGAAGAGATGTGCAGCTTGCTAATTAAAATTTATCGATTTTCACCCACCATAAGTTTAAGCATTCAAGTTTTACTGAACAGAAGTAGTTCTATTTGGTTTGAAAGATGCATGAAGACAGTGGATGACAGACAAAAAATTTATGTGCCAATCAAATATTTTTGTAATCCCCATTTTCACTCATTTTACTCAGACTTTACCGGTGATCATGTAAAGCACAGTGTTATTAGAGATAATGTACTTTAATTACACAGGAAGAGAGAAACACAGCTGATGTTTAAACAAAACATGACTTGAGACATTATTTTGTAAACAGAAAGGACAGTTTGTGGACTTGAAATCCTGTCTGGGGAAGTTTGACTTGTCATTTTGCTTTTCACAAGTCCTAACAATTCCAGTGTAAAAGATGGAGATGCATTTAAAAAATAAAGTTTCCTGTCTTTTTTTCTTATTGAAAAAGTCTGGGGGCTCTAAAATGCAGTTAAATATCAAAACTCTCACTTAAAAGGAGAAAAAGACCCTTTGAACAAGTCAATTCTTGGATTTATTTATGAAGTTACTGCTACAGAGTCTACATGATGGAATGTGTTGTGCAGACAGGAAAAACGTGTGGTCAACAGCAGCTCAATTGTGTATAAAGCAATACACTGAAAACCAACAGCACACTGACATGGCAGAATGAAGGATCTCTGTGGTATTATTGGGCTAGAATTTAATATAGACATTCTGGGGATGTGTGAAAATTAAATTAACCTATAAAAAGACAGGATTTGATTTGTCTCCTTTATGAACTGCAAGTCATTCTGTATTCTAATGGACAATCTAGACTGAAGAATTAAATAGAATGTAACTAAATCATTTGATTAGTGCTAGTAGTAATATATTCATGTCCAGTTCATGTGTGTTTACTTGAGCAGTGCTGACACCTGAAAACATGACAGGTGATTAAATGAGGCCATTATCCTTTATAAAGAGTATATTACACAACACTGGTACACATTCTATTCATTATGCCATGCAATTTGTTTTATGAATATTTAATATTGCCATAACTGAATCATTTCTGGAACATTTTTGTCATTTCTGCAGTCTGTACAAGTCATCTGATAAGCTTCACCATAAAGCCTTCAAAAGCCCTCGGTGCTGCTCTTTTTATCATTCTTTTCATTTCAACAAGCGCACAAAACAAACTCGCCACTGACAGGAGAACACAGAGAGCTTTTTGTTGTGCTCACTGTAACCTCCTGCCTTTTAATAACTAACAACCAAACTCTGCACATCCATTTTAAAGTCTTTTCACAATCTCGCCGGTGACACGAAATGAAAGTGAGGGGGCAAGTGATAAATGGCTGGACTTTGCTGGCCCCTATAGTATCAACACTCTAGCATCAGGTTAAACTAAGCATGTGTATTTGTGTGTTTCCGTGTGTGTGTTTGTGTTTTTAGGGCTGGAAACATTCATACATAGCCTCACCTGAGCACACTCAACAATCCTGTTTAACGTGTAGTGATTAGGGGGCTTAGCTGGTTAAGCCTAATCCTCAGTGTTGTAATCCATACTGTATTTCAACATATCAAACATTTAATTTGTAGCATAGTGGAAGATGGCGGTGCAGCAATTGAATGTGCACTGGTAATAATATGTAGCAGCAGGAATTTATATTATGATTTGCTGAGACTGGCACAATAAAGTCATTCTGAATTCTACTTGTGCTTTGTGCTTGAGGTTTAAAATGTAATTGAAGAGAAATGGTTAAATACAAGCACATGTATCGTCTAAACCAGTGTCTGCGAGCTGTGGCTCCAGGGCCACATGTGTTTCTTTAGCCCCTCCCCAGTGGCTCTGTCCAGTGATGGACGTAATGTATTGTAATGAATCAAATGGACAAAATCAACCACAAGATGACAAAATAACTAGATAATGAAAAAAATCTTAAAAAAAAAAATCCCCAACGCTACAATCAGGTAAATGAACCAAAACCAAGAAAATGAACAAAAATGATCAAAATAATAACCATGATCAAGACTAAACTCAACTAAAAAATCCATGGCATAAATTTTTAAAAAAAGGAAACTGAAGAAAAATTCACAAAAATAACTAAAATTATAAATCAACTTGATGGAAATGGAAGAAAAACAACAGAGTCAAGTAAATAAATAAAAAAAGTTGAATGATTGAAATATTACACAAAATTAACAATAACTAAAATAATCACAAAATCTAATTTATTTTACAAAATAAATGAAATGATAATCAACAAAGATGAACAAAAGATGAATTAAATATTCTGCAAAATGAATGAAATTTATCAAGAATGACCAAGATAATAAAATGAACAATAATGTTCAAAATAATTCATTAAGTGAACAATACATGCTCATCACAAATTAATAAACAAAATGAATATAAATAGCCCCCCGAAAATAAACAAAATGAAATAAATAATGTAGTAATAATACATTTTAATTGCATTTATCTCATCACATGTCACCTGCAACATAAGAGATTCAAATATTGTTGTGTCAAACATGTATTACTTTGTCTTTACATTAAAATGTTGCCAACCTCTGGTCTAAACACATCAAATTTTTCTGGCATGTTCCATTACAGCAAATGTCCAATATACAGTAAAGACACATATAGGCACGTCAATAAGTAATTACAGTTTCGTTGCACAGCAGTAACTCTGGTCCCCACAGAACAATGAACAAGAAGAAACATTTAAGTAAATGACTGTGAATGATATTTTAAGAGATGCAGTACTGTACTAGAAACAAGTTTTACATTCACCAATCCATAAACTTGCTGTAACAGCCCCTTGTCTATTTAATCAGGTGTAAAAACCGCATACATAGTTAAGTTTGCTGACTCAAGCACAGACACAAAGGTTCAAGGGTACGATCAGGAAGCACCTGAAATCTCATGCCCACCCACTTCTATACAAGCTTAGCCTTGATCAAAGCAACGCTTTCAAAAGCCTGCAGTGCACGGCGACAACCTTAGCTATACGACGACTCTGCCAGCAGGACTGTGATTTGAATTTTTAAACACAATGTCAGTTGGGGAAAATGCTTCTGCCTCTTCTCAACTTTCCATTCAGCTGTTGAGAAACACCATTGTAGTGAACCGACAATCAAGATTTAATGGATCAGCCGGCCCTTCTGGCTTGACCTCAAAAATACAGAAATTGCATTTTTCTGCCAATCATACATTAATGGAACAGCTGGTTCATTTTGAAGTAAAATAGGCATTCAGAAGATCAAAAAGAAAAGTGGCAGAATATTCTACATAAAGTGACCTGCTCAGTGTAGAAAGTCAAGAAATTAGGATTGGGGATATTTTAATCTGCACAAAAAAAAAATGCTTTAGCATTTAAAGAATGTATCAGACATTTTGTAAGTGTTTTTTTTAATTACTTCTATATTCATTTTAACAGCTTTGGTTCCATTTGTCCCCCTTTCATACTTTGTCTACATTGTGCCCAGGAAGCTGTTTTGGCACAATTTACGGTTTCTTACAGTATAGTGGAATTTCTGCCAATTCTCCTTTTCTGTGTGGATGTTTCTTTGTTCAGTTTTTGTCAGCTTCTGCCAAGACCAAGACCTCTATGACCTTGCAGCACATGGCCTCTAACACATCATATCTTAGTGCCAATTGTGCTTGCTGAGGTGCTTCTTATGGGTTCATTTTCCACTCTGTTAAGAAAATAGCTGATACTTTTAATGTCCTTATTTCACAGTACCAAAAAAAGTTCTGGAGCTACACGTTTGTTTAGAAAAACTAAGCAGCAGTCACTTCTAGTGTAAACTTAAATTAATCAAAATAAATCACCTAAGACAAAAGCTTAGATCTGATTAATCTGACTTGTAAATGCTAAGCAGTGCACGCTAGCATGTATGTCAGAAAATATTAACAATCTTTTTTGTCAAAGCTGATTAGTTCAAATCACGTGGTACACTATCAAGAGAGGCCATCTTTCACTGTGCTTGATTGTACCATGCGAGCTTTGAAGATACACATCAGTAATAGACCAACACTAGAATTTTACATCACGCTCTTGAACTCTTATCAGAGCCAGAGTGTCATAATAGATCTGAGATTTATTTCAAAGAAATGACATCCCTCAGTATCACCTGCTCAAAAATTAAGTCATGCTAAGAGAGGACTGGAATTCTGACAGTTTATCCAACCTTGGTTTAAATTTATGCGGGATGTATAAGGATGGAAATGAAGTCTCATCTGACTTGTGTGTCCATAGACTGGTGCTCTGCACAGAGGAAAAGGCAGCAAAAGAAGCTGACAGCCACCCAATGATAGATGTGAGATCAATGACGTCAACTCAAATGGGCTGTCATAGGCAGTTTAAAGGAAAACATCCAACAGCACTGATGTCACTGCTATGAGCTTGGTAGAATGCTGATGCTATTAGCGACTATTTTTGGGCTCTTGTTAATGTTTGAGGTGATGTGTACTGGAGGCTGTAGCAAATATGAAGGAATGAAAGAGTGTTTTTGTAATTTCATCCAACAACAAATGTGGTCAGCACTGTTTTATTTCAACTACGCTATTCTAAAAAAAAAAAAAAAGAGTCCCCTGTTAAACAACTACATCAAACAGCCATTTCTTAATTTCTAAATGCATTAGTCACTTTCTGAAATTATTGTTAGATTTGTTCAAGGTACTGTCTACAATGTTGGCAAAGTAGTTAGTAGCCCATTGTTCATGGTGTAATAATGTAAATGATGAAACAGGCGACCTGTCAGTCAACACATCTTACAACCTCACAGTTGTCAAGCTAGTATGTCTGTTTTTTTCTTACCTCGACCAGATGTTGAAGGAATCTGAAATGCACGGCATCTTGAATCAGTCATCCTTGTAGTTAGATAAGCTACAGATTCTAGCTTCGTAGTAGCTACTGTTATGACTGAGCTCATGAGGTTGTAAGCCGTGTTGACTGGCAGGTCCCATATAATCACGTAACACGGACCGTGATCATAGACTGGACCTTTAATTTAGCATCTGCTCACTGCACTCTAGTCTAGAGTTCTCTCTGTGATGTGTTCATGCTTATAATAGAGACAAGCAATGGGGTCTGTTATCTTTTGGTTTACGTACTCTATAGCAAATACAGTACTTTTGGGTCCAAAGAATCAAGTCTGAATTAATCAGTCAAATAGATAATTTATTGTGAAGTGAGTCACTTACATAATACCATTTCCCATTAGCCATTCAAAAAGATATATGACTTAAAAAGAAAGTCATTTGTTTGTTCTTCAACCAAACCACTTTTGTGTGTCTCCACTTAAAAACTGTATCTGAGAGAACTGAACATTAAAAATTCAGCATGGCTGCTTTGACAGAACATTTACTTTACTGGCCTCAACTGATTTTACACTTTGCCTGTAAAACCCAATTTGACCAAAAATCTACACAGAGCTACAGAAATCCTAGAATGGAAAGCCTTACCCCTTCTGTGGCAAATCTGGCTGCCATCTTATGACTGGAAACATAGCATGCTAGTTCCATGGTGGTTAATAGCATGATATGTCAATTAAACCTTTTGTTCATAGAATAAAAGTCAAATACTGAATTAAACAAGAGATTCATACAATACTTTTATTGATGCATGCTGTTAGAGGTTGTTTTCACTTGGGTTAGCCAATAGCTGCTTTGCATGCAGTTTTTGGTTCCGCTTCTTTTAAACTCCAATGTTCTCTGGAGTTACATCCAGTTACTAATATTTCAGACATTCCCACAAACTGAGCTCGTGAAATGTCAGAAGTTGGGTCGAACATAACTTAATGTGCTACTTTTAAGACAGTTTAAGAGACAAGTTCCACACTTAGCCCCCAGTATGACTGTGTGTCTTTGCTAGATTAATAAGCCATTAGGGTGAGTTTTGATATATATGACAACTCACTGACAAACCAGACTTTCAGAGCCTCCGTGTATTGAATACATTTTTGTGAATTTTGAAAGACAATGCAACTACTAGCTGGAGTCATTAAGTTGCACAAAGAAGACTGTCAAATGATTTTGTTACTCAAATATTAAATAAAATGTATTATTTTACTGTGTGAGTAAGCGAGTTTTTGTAGCATTAACTTATCCAACACATGTTTTTTTGTATATTTACAATTAAATGCACTGGATATGGTGATTAGTTGAAATGATTTCAGACAAACCTTAATGAGAAAGTCAAACATAAGCCCCCGTCTCCTTTTAGCCAGGAGGGCAGTGACTGAGGAGCAGAGACTGTTGACGGAAAACTGTTCAGCCACTGGGCCACCTAGACTCCATACAAAGGATTTATAATTCCCAACAGCTAAATCACATTTCAAAGTTTGATGCTTATCCCGCCATGGGTTGAGTAAGTCGCTGAGTGTGATGAAAAGAGGGGAGTTTTTCAAGGAGAACCCTTCATTCACCAAACTGCAATTTCTTTAAATAAACCCTCCTAGCCATTGTCCAGAGAAAAACTCTCATTTGCTGCCTCCATGTTTTTGATTATTGTACTGCACTTCTCTCACCACCTGCGTATTTCCACACATACACACACACTCACACTGTAGCTTGTTGATTTCACAAGACATGATGCAATTTCCTGCACTATGCCTCAGCATGGTTAAAAGATACTAGTACAAAACCCATCTAAGCACTCCTGCAATTCCATCGCTGTGACAAAATCTCTAATACACCTCTGTGCTTGCTTGTCCTGGCAGATTGATAACACCATGTGCTGCAATTAGTGAAAGTGTAACAAAAAATTCAAAATCATGACAATTACAATAAAATGCACACTATTTTACATGAAATTTACTCTAATGTGACAGATATTTCCCGCCTAGTCCAGAAATGCCTCAGCAGTGATGAATATGCTTTACTCTTGTATATTTGTATATGAGCATTGCATACTCCATCCTAAAATATAAATGATGTCACTTTGTGCTTGGTTTATTTTGGTAAAAGGACACTGATACCACTGGGCGGCACACAAGGACTTGCAGCTGAATACTCCCCCATCCTCACTGCTGGTTCTCTACCTCCCCCAATGGCTTAATACTGAGTCTTACAGAAACACTGCGGTTCCTAGTGCCCAACCAGGCTGGCCAGGGTGGGGGTGCACTGCAGCACAGAAGGCTCACTTCAACAATAGTGACTCAGATTCCTCTATTATCTCTGAGGAAGGGCAACTTATTTCATCACAGATTTTCTTTGACATTGGAGGGTATGTGAAACTCTGACATTTAAGCTGGACAATTACAAAATAAAAACACATGATTAACATTATCTTGGTTATTTTAGAGATGTATCACACCAGCTCATGGGCACTAGGACATATTCCAGCCAAAAAAGGAAAAGAAAATTTTATGTCATGAAACACATTTTGAATCTTTGTTTTAATTCCGTTTCTCTGAGCATCATTTTAATCTCTAACCAGTTCTGCAAGTAGTTTTCAGTTCTGGGTTGTAATTAATGGCAACATTTTTACTTCTACTCAGAACACAAAAAACAGTCTATGCACAACAGTGTCATCAATGCCACCATGCCGCAACTGCCTAAACTTGATTGAGGCTAGGCCATTGGCTACTGGATATTGATCTGTGGTGTTGCGTGTTCATGAGACACCGTCTCACTGCTTAGAGGTTGATACAGTCACTGGAAATATAGCTAATTGTAGTGGCCGATGTGTAACACTTCAATCTCAAGATTGGTACATTGTCTTGCAACTGTTTCCAAAACGGAACTCAGGCTGTTTGTGACATACTGTACTTGAAAGTCACAACAACAGGATACATGATCAGACAGTCTGCCTAAGATTTATTTAATGATCTTTTAATTTTTATTGATGAAGACCATAAGGGGGACTTCAGTTTACTGCTGTAAAGCTGGCCCTGCGCTACCAGATAATTAACCCCATTCTGGGCCTGATTCATCCCTGCTGACAGTCGGGGAGGACGTTCGATGAGTGTGAGGGGAGAAAAGGTTGGATGTTGTCTCTCTTGAGCAGCTCTTAGACAGACGGGTTGTGGTTGATCCAATAGTTGCTATTTATGACCAAATATCAGCGTCATACGAGCGCATCATCATACAACTTTTTCATGACACAAGTAAGACGGCAGTCAAAATTTTGCACCATCTCACAAGCAAAACCTCGGGTTACGAGTAAAATAGGTCCTGAGAGCGCGCTCTGCAGTACTCCACGGTACCCTGTGGTGCTCCGCAATGCTCACAACTGGCTGCTCACGACCGGCTGTATTGTGCTTCATATTTGTGCCTTTTCTCACCTAAAATAGTGCTTCATTTTGTGTTTTTTCCATCATGGAACCTAAAACACGCGTTGGCAAAGGAATACAGTCGAAGTGCCTCCGCCAGGCGGCTAGTTCCGATTGGATGGCTGCCGAAGAGTTTGTTAAGCTTCCTCAACAATGGACTTCACTTCCTCAACAAGCGTTTAATTGTGACCAGACAGGGCTCTTCTGGAAGAAAATACCATACCAATACACATTCATCACTGCTGAGGAGAAGAAACTGGTCCGTACGTCCTTTGCCTGCAGCCATTTCTGTCTCCAAGGTAAGTCATTTATAAATCATTTTGAGAACTAATCTCATGCATTCCTATTCAGATAATTAACATAAAGTGGCTATAAAAAGTTTACACACCCCTGTTCAAATGCCAGGGTTTTGTGCTGTAAGAAACTGACACCAAGATAAATAATTTCACAACTTTTTCCTCCTTTAATGTGACCTACAACCTGTGCAGCGCAATTGAAAAACAAACTGAAACTTTTAAAGGGGAAAAATAAAAAATAAAAAACTTAAAATAACCTGGTTGCA
>JAQQAE010005154.1:0-15051 GCA_029823295.1 Pseudamia nigra | reverse complement strand
TACACAAGGTAACTGATGCACAGTAAAAAGGCAAGAAATGCCACAAATTAGCTTGTCTGGTTTAAAAACTGTTGACTCCCTCATGGATGTGATGAGAGAACACCATGAGTGCACAATGCTGTCATCAAAGCTAAATGTGAGCTGCACTAGACAATCTAAAATCTACAACATGCTCTGGGTTGTTTAACACTTGTTGTTTACTACATAATTCCATATGGTTTCTTTCGCAGTTTGGATGTCTTCAGTACTGACGGACAGTGTTGACAATAATTTTTTAAGAAAAGTTAAGAAGAAACACTGAAGAAGATGTGTCCACACTTTTGACCAGTAGGGTACATGTGTGTTGTGGTGGTGGCAGGAAATGTTTAAAATAGTAGCAGAACATAGTGTATGTACAGTGTGTGACCTTGCCACATGTCTTTTAATCCTTAAAACGGCCTTTTTGAGGATTTACATGAACTTTTCAAAGTCTAAATCAACTTCAGACCCATGAAAACGAACAAACACACACAGGCTCAGCACATTCAGTAGCTGGATTTCAGGCACTTTATACCAAATCTTATCATCAAATGTGCACCATGAAACTTCCAGAGACTCCTATTAGATTACTTGATGTGGGATCAGGTTTACTGCCATACTGAGCTGATTTCTTATCAAGGCTCTCTGGGGACAACCTCCAACATCATCATAACATTCATACAGAAGAAAATGTTCTCGCCTATATTCAGTGATTTCACTAGGTACCTAATCTATCTCTGTTATTGCCTGGACATTAGATTGTACTTGTGTGTGTTGTTTGGAGTCGGGTGCTGATAGGAGCTGCTGCCGGCTTGGATTACTCCATTAGGACCTGGATGATGCTCTGTCCTGCAAAAAGAAGCGCTTTGCCGTTAAAATCGATTTTCTGCTGACAGGTTTCTTTGCGTCAGGGGGGTTTCCCTCCTCCTCCTCCTCCTCCTCACACACACGACCTCAGTAAATCCATATATCCAGCATCTGTTAACCTCATCATTAGAAGCCATCGGATATGGCACATTATAGTTTTGCATAGATTTTACGTATTCCTCAAAAAAATTGACTATATGGATTTCACGTATAATCATCCCTCAGCTGTCAGATAATACAGGAGCCTCTGGCAAAACGGTGGATCACACCTATTTTTGGAATCCCATCAACTAAAATTGCTGGACAATAAATGAAATTCTTTGCATACCTACCGTTCCGTATAACCTCCCGCGGCTGTTCATTGCGACAAACAACTCACTCTTCACCCCATACAAGCTCACCACCCCTCTCTCCACCGTAGAGATCTCTATTAGACCTGACACAGGACAAAGAAACAGCACATTAGATGAAATAATAACAATAATAATAATAACACCAATCAAACATTAGCCGTAGCCAAGCATCCAGGTTTATTCTAAAATGCCAGCCCTGTGCTGTGTGTCTCTGCGTCTATGGGTGTAACCTTGCAGATTGCTGCGCAGCATGCCGAGCCTTTGTTCTGCATCTTTTCACCCCATCTTACATTTGCATCCGTTTGCGCGTCAATTAAGCGCATTCATGCTATTGCAATAATTGCAGTAATTGCATTGACGTGCACGGCTAAGGGGCTGTGGACCGCCCTCACAGGGGCTGCGTAAAAATAAGTTGTGTCTAAAAGCGTCCATACATTCATGTCATGGTTGCGCTTGGGGGGAGGAGAGGGGTGTTCACCACTGATGGATACTTGTTTTTAATAGATTTGTCTTTGCCGTGGAAGAAATCCAATGCTCCCTGAGAGTCGGATGACATATGATCATGCAAATGAATCGAGGGGATAAGACTCGAGCGCTCATCACAGAACCATGCGTATTGACTCTGCCTCTCTTTATGTCTATTGCATTACATTGGTGGAGGTATAACTCACTGTACTGGTTTTCATTATGTACACCGTTTATCCTGCCGTCGGGAAGGATCTGAAGGTGAAACCCGATGCCCACGTTGCAGTAGAGCCTCCGCACTCTTTTGATGCCCAGCAGATAGTCACTCTCCCAGTTCAGCTCCGGTTTCTCCCCGGAGATCCCCAGTACAGAGCGGGAGAAGAGGGTCTCCCATCTTTTCTCCAGTAAAGTTGCATTCGTCCTGCTGCTTGGTAAAGGGTACGCTGACACGACCCCCAGCAGAAAGCCCAGGAGAACCACCGCGGTCAGCGTCCAGTGCGGCGTGCCGGCCTCGCAGGACATACTGACGAGGAGCCTTTGCGCAACGGCCATCCGGTTTACCTTCGGGCCACGTGGTCGAAATTAATGACCCTAAAAATACCGCTCTTCTTGTTTTGCTTCCTTCGGCATGCTGGCTGAGGGTTATTTTTGGAGCGCAGATCAGGGCTTTGGGCATGAAACGCAAGCCCCGGTGCAGAGGAGGAGAGGAGACGGGAGAGTGCGCGGCAGAGCTGGAGGTGATGGTGGTGGTGATGGTGATGTTGGTGGTGGTGATTACCATGTTTTGCAGCTCCTCCGCGCCTCTCTCTCTCGCTCACACTCTCTCTTCTCTCTCTCTTTCCCTCCTCTGTATCCTTCTAGTCAACGCGTCAGGTTAAACCCTCCACCACTCACCAAAAACCCTGATTCAACCTCGCCACTGCTATCGCATCCCTAGATGACATCATGCTGACTTCACGGCTGGGGTAACACAAAGGTGGAGAGGGTGCTGACAGCAGGACAACAGTCTGAGGAGAGCTGAGGGTAAGGGGTTGCTGTCAGTGCTGGACTGCAAGCGGAGAAACCTTATTGGTAGCGTTCAGCGGCTCAGGGACGCGATGGGACATTAGGGCTGCTCCCAAATTGGGTCGGTGGTCATATGTCTGTCAGGCCGCTTCCTTATTTAGAAGGAAGGTGTAAAAACAGGCCCACTTGTCACCGGAGAGCAATGACAGGGCTCCTGTGGTCCCACTTCTTTTGCTGCGCCGTACAAGAACTTTTTTTTCGGCAGAATGTCTTTATTTTGTTCGCTCATCAGCTGGTCCAGACGCTGAGCAGGGCGCGCGGCCTCCTGCCTTCACACATCAGGGTTCAAGACCTCACAGCATCGGTCTCACTGACGTGTCCTTGGTTGAATGCACTAAATCGTGCAGTTTTGCAGCGCAGATATGAAGCAGAATCCAGTGGTGGTATTTTAATGCAGCCTAATATACAGTGTTTAGAGGAACACAACCCGTGGATTTGCCACAGTGCATTCACGAGAAGTGCGAGGAGCAAACTGTAGAGGCTTGTCATGAAATGGCACACATTGCCGAGATGCCATTCCCTGCAACATGAAAGCCTATCGTGTTTTCCATGTAATAGATAATGCCCCCAGCAGCATGCCCATGCGTCAGTGGGGCCAGCGCGGTTGCGCACCAGCAGCCTCTCCTGCATACATCAGTTCTCCAGGATTTCCAAAGGATGGCACCATTTCCAAGTTCTTTTCTAGTCCCACGTTCACAAAGTGTAGAGCAAACATCAAAGAGATTCAGCTACAGCCACTTAAGCCGACTTAAACCTAATAGTCTTAAAAATCTAATGACCTTTGTCATTATGGTTAAATGAACTACTTTGAAAAATGACAAAATATTTAATATTGGGAAGGGACTGTCATTCAAGAAACTCACAGACAACATCTTATCAACAATGCCATATTTTATTTTGTATAAAACCTATTTGGTGACTCCATATTTTATACACAGTGTGATGAATGTGTGATGGAAATGAAATACATCTTGCTCTGGCTGGATGCAACAATGACAACTCTTGTAGGAAAACCTGTGATAAAAAACGGTGATCAGTAACATCGGGACTCAGTGACAGTGGGCCTGGACAGATTCTGACCATTGGCACTTTTTTGTTTTAAGTTAAACAGGACATTTGGTTGTAAAGCACAACAGAAACTGAAAATGTAGTTCATCTGTTAGTAAAACAACAGAACAGAGCTCTGATGAGGAGAACTAAGTGGTTATGTAAGACCCACATGAAGTAGTGTTGACAAAAAGGATTCTTATTTGCACTAGCTGCAGCAGAAAATCCAGATAAAGCATCCCGGGTGTGTGACGGGAATAGAGTTTTTCTAATATCTGCGTATTCAGTATTGTCCTCTGCAGCTGACAGCAAGCATCAGCAGTAACCTTTGTAAAGTTCTAAACTGGGTAATGCTAAAATAAATTATAACTTTGAGGATGCCTTTATGCCACATCTATACAAATAATTTAACTTTCACAGAAACAGCCTTCACCTTTGCACCTAGATGTCAAAGAGGCCAATAGTTGATTACATGCTATGTTTTTTTTAATAAAAGCATAATAAATAAATACATATGTACAAATATGTTTTTGAAAAAATGTACAGGCACTTGAAAACAACCCTTTTCTGTTACTCCTGCTACTGCAAGACAAAATTATTGTGTCCATTTCAGGGTGAAAATATTCAGCTCTGTACTAGTGTCAAGATGGCAAACACATCCTCTGCAGTTTTTCCTTCTCCCATATTGAGCGCACGTCAAGCAATAAGAGCCCCTGCTAAACTGGTCACCACTCACGCAGGATCAGTCACAAAATGATGTGACATAAACCTGGTGTTTACATCAACTGGACAATTTAACAAAACCAAAGGCCACAATGCTTTTAAACACACATCATCACTCAGACTAAAGTCAGTACAATTTATTAAGTGATGATTCAAAAGCTGCACACACTTAAGTCTTGTCACTTCCCATAGGCCTCACACTTCAATATTACTCATGCTTTCTCACTGTGCATCCTTACATTTATACTAACATACATGCACACACACACACACACACACACACACACACCAACTTTGCTTGGCCCTCAGCCCATTAATATATAGTGCCTACGCTCCGTAACCAAATGTTGAATTTTACTGCATGACTTTTTTTGGTCTTTCAGGAATGGGTGCTGTGAAGTGGGCTTGCATTAGACATCATCTGACATGTTTATGTACAGTGTTACATAAGGAGCCCATCTGGATGTCCAAGATTGTCACGTAAGAATGCAGTAAGATATGAGGGTTTAGGCAACAAGGAGAGTGTTATAAGTGGCATAAAGACAGGATGGGACACTGAAAAAAGACACTAACCTGAGAAGACTGTCCTGATCAGAGGCATCATTAGAAAAGGTTGAATGATACAAATGCTTCTTGTGATTATCAGGACACCTGATGCTAAATTTCCAGTTTCAGTAAACAGCTTCGTTCTTAAGCCACCACAATCAATAACCTCACCGCAACAGGTTGCATAACAAATTCCCATAGGGAGGTGCAGTAAATTCATATACAAATATTTACAGTAAAATGTGTAACTAACAAAAAAGATGGGCTGAATTTATGTTTTTGGTTGGATTTTTAAGTCCAAAGGCCCACCAGTACTTCTGTTTTCTGAATGGGAAGAAGCAATTCATTCATCTTCTTTATCTTTTCTGCCAATACAAAAAATAAATGACAAAGAAGAAACAATGTAGCCCAGAGTAGATGATGCTGCACAAATCAGTAAGGCCTCTGACATACAAAAGAATTGTAATAACAGTAGCCGACTACAAAAAGCATAACAAATATAATAAGCCATGTGTTGGAGGTTAATGAGTTGAGTTCTACAGTAAATCTGTTTAATGATTCCTGAGAAAAAGGACAACAGATAGAGAAGATGTCATCACTGTACTGCAGTGGAAAGGAACAATGTCAGAAGATAAGATAGTGAGAGGGATTTCTGTTGTTTAATGTAAATACCACACCTGACCCAAGCATGCAGTTGGTGTTGACTTTTCAGTTAGTGCTACCAGTTCCTGCTGAAACACATTGTACATGTCCCCATCTCTTCCTTTGATAAAAACTCTCTCTCAAACCCTGCTACACTCTGCCTCAAACACACCCACTTTCTCAATGCAAAAGCAAGCACATATTATTAGAGCAAGGCATTCTGGGACCAGTAGTGCTGGAAACTGTACGGGTGATTATCCCAATGTTTGTCGTCTTTTACAGCCTCAGCTTTTCAGGTCCTTTTGGTCGAAGACGATCCGACTGGCTAAGTAGATGGCGACGGCACCGAAGATGGCAGAGCAGGCGATGTAGGCAGTGACGGACTGTGCGAACTGGACGATCATGCCCATGAAGAGGGTGGGAATAACCTGAGAGAGGAGAAAGGTGCTGTCTAATATGGCAAAGTCCAAGCCCACACCACGTTTCTCGTACCCCGTATCTGCCTCATCCTGCTCAGCGCTGCTAGAGCCGTGCGACGAGGCATTCTGGCTGGAGTAGAACTCGTAACTGTCCTGGTTGAAAAAGGCATGTCCATAGGTGGCCCCTGTTTTGTGGTTCAGTCCACCGTCCTCTTCGACAGGAGTCAAAAACACAGAGTCCCGCTTGGTTGCAGTTCCATTTTTATGCATGCCTTTGGTTTTCCTTTTTGGCATATAGACCTGAAAACAAAGAGAAGAAAAGACTTAACTAATCGAACAGACCAAAACCCTGTCCTTGTGTACACTCATTCCTCTACTCACCTCTTTCTCCTTGTGGTAGTGGCAGGTGAGTGTGTATGGCAGAGTCTGTAGTGTGGCGTACGCGAAGCCGGTGAGGGCCGCCATCACAGTGACCAACACCACACTTTTAGACATGCAGATGACCAAAGCAGACACTGTGAAGCTCACCATACTGCTCAGGTAGACCCAGCGGGAGCCTAAATGGCGAACCAGCCGACTCATGACCAGAGAGAAGAAGGTTGAGGTAGCACACTGCAGGAACAGACCCAGACTGCCCATACGGATGCCTGAAAGAATAATGTACAAATTAATAACAAAAGGAGCCCATTCTACAGACAACACAGTAAACCTACATTACATAGGATATCCTCATATTAAAACAGAGCCCAAACACAGAAAGTGTTGCACACTACTTAAAATGCACAGTTTATTAACATCACTCTGGATTCTGTTCTGCCATAGATTGTCTCTCCATATCTCGTTTCAATAAGAACACATGAAACGCATGATGTTTAAGTTTTACAAGAATTCTCCTGAAATATGGACATTTTCAGCAGTTTGTAAAAAATTTTTAATGATTAGTTCTGCCTGTGGGACATATACCAACTAGCCAATCATCATTTCTTGATACAATGAAGCTTAAACAAAAAAAAAAAAAGTCTTAAGTTCTCTGTGAACTTGGACTTCTAACAAGACGGGAATGTAAAGAAATATTTTACACATAAATACAAGTGACAAATCAAGAGTCTCTTGAGTATCAAGCCTCTATGTGGCATCAGAACAGCTTCACTGTTCTTTGGTTTTGATTATTTAAGTCTGATCCCTTCATCTAAACCTTTCTCTAGTCCCAAATCTACAGATATTGAGTTTGGTTGAAATGTGGTGACTGATGGCCATGCAACGATCGACTATTCACTGGCCCACTGTGCCCTTACGATGAAGCACTGTCATCATGGAAGAAAAAAAAAGAAAAAAAAAAAAAACTCCCAACGGGATATTATTGCATTAACTGTTTTATAGCATTGATGATGCTAGCCTAACAAATTCATTCAGGTCTGTTTACAGTCATTTAGAATCATCTGTTAGTGCAGTGAAAGTGTTTGGCTTTAGTCTGCTTTAACCTTCAGAATTAGATTAGAGTGTGGTTTTGTGCAGCTGAAGAAACAATAACAGACTGACTGATGCCCTCTTGACAGTGAAAAATTACTGCAACTCCTTGACCTACTAGTCTAATTTCTGCATCTAATGTGCCCTCAGTCTTATTAAACCAGATGTTTTGATGAAGCAATGGGAAAAATGCAATGTTAGAGTGTAAAAACAATTTTGTTTCTTCATAAAACCTTGAAGTAATTGTATAAAACTGATGGCACCAGATGTACAGTACTGTGCAAAAGTCTCAGGCCAACTTGGGTTTGTTGTCTTTTCCTGTCTAGTTATCAAGTTTATAATCAATATACACATGCACAAAAATGAATGAACTTTATGCTAAAAATCAGTATATAAGTACAGTAGTACAAATATCCACCTTTAGCTTTGTTATTTGTGTACCATTGTAAATAAAAATATGGAAAATATGTGCACTGTACAGACACATAAAAATCTAAACTAAAATATGACATCCAATCCTGTAGCAAAATGTAGCTCAAACATTGCAACCAGTCAACATGTGTTGAAAGAAACTGGATTAGATTTTTGATTTTCTACCACACGTTCAAAACACTGCAGAAGGAATAAATGAACATAAACACTTAGTACATGTATTAATTAATTGTGCAGAAATTCTGAATTGTTTATATATGTCCTGTGTGCTGTGGTGCCATTTAATCCGTTTCAACAACAAACCCAAGGCTGCCTCAGACTTCTGCACAGTGCTGTATGTACAGTTAGGAAAATGTGGTGTTTTCTCTCTTATTGAGCATGTCGTCTCAAGTTAGTCTATTGTCAACATATTGCAATAATATGCCACCAAAGGTATGTGAAAATGCTACAACAAAACAGTCACAAACAGCCCAAACCTCCAGAAACCAGAAAAAACGAGAGTAAAACTTGTTCTGGTTTTATTGTAAATCGTCTACGTTATATAAGAGGTGATAATCATTGTGATTCCGATCGTGGATTGTGACTCTACCTCAGAAGATCATCATTTAATCTTCCGTTCAGATCACCCAGGCCTAGTAGCAATCCATGAAAGAGGGACCGACTCCCTGTCTGGACTTCATTTATTGCAGCCTGTTATCAGCCTGATCTCTGCTTGCTTTCAGTGAATAATATGGGTCAGAGGTTCAGTGGGAGAGTAGAGAATCGCTTATGTGAAAGGAGTATGTGGATCAAATTACCTCTGCAAAGCAAAGCTGCGGAGCCCACTTTACAAACACTACACATGCTAATGAGGACTGAAATTCAAGCCCAAAACGATAGGTCCCAATGCTATTGGATTTGAGCACGGGGTCTGCTGCCATACAGGAAAAGGTCTGTGTAAGCTGTGAAAGTTTCACAGGTTAGTACTTGTTACTGCAGACCTTTTTCTGTAAAAGGGTTAAGTACAATGAGCTGTGTTTTAAAAATGGAGACAAAGCAGATCCCCTTTACGTAGAGGAACATCTGCAGCTGAATGATGTACTTTAATAACATCCACCGTGCATAACACCACTGAGACAAGACCTCAAAATTTTATGCTCAGGCTGTCTACCTGACTTGAATGAACATGTTCTCTGTGCGCTGATTCCCTGACATTAATTCTTTGTGAGTGTGACATTCCTTGTGGTCCAGCGAGCACAGGGAGAGGAGACAGGGAAAAGTAAAAAGCAAACAAAGAAGGCGAGGCAGAGAAAGGCTGAGCGCAGAAGAAGGAGGGAAGAGGAAAGAATGTGGATGGATGAAAGAAAATGTCAAGGGTAAGAGTGAGAATGGTGAGGTGAAACAAGAACGGGGATTACACGATGAGGGTACAGGTGGACAGTGAGAAAAGAAAGAAGTTGAAAGAGACAGACTTAAGCACAGAGGCGGCGACTACAGAGCGCGGAAGATACGAGACGGGACATCAGGAGTAGAGCTGGATGATATGAAATGCCATCATGGTAAACATTTTACTAAAAAAAATGTAATGGTTAATTTTTGGTCATGGCTGAAAGATGAAGAAACTAGATGATTAAAGATGAAACCTTAAATCAAAAGTTTGTAAAAAAAAAAAAAAAAAAAGCAAAACACTTGCAAAAGATTAGAAAAAAGATGGAAAAATGTATATGGCGCAAAATGACATTTGATTTAAAAGATGAAAAACAACACACTTCATAAAAGATGAAAATAATGTGAAGGACAAATGTCAAGAAAGTTTTAGGTACTTTGGGTTTGTCTATATCAAGATTATAATGCACAAAAATAAACTTAAAAAAAATCAGTTGTAGAACTCGAAACATCCACATTTGTTGGTTTAGTAGGATTTTAATAAAAATACAGAACATATGCACAGTATAAACACATAAAAATGAGAAGTAAACTGCTTCAACAGGCAAAAATCCATATTTACTGTGATGTCCATTCCTGTGACAAGAAGTAGAACAAACAAGATTCACATGTGCTGAATGAAACCTGATTTTAACCACTAGATCTCATATTTCCAGTCCCAAATAGTTCAAAACATGCAAGAGGAAGGGACACTTAATACTGACACTTCACTGAGGTTGTGAGTATTCTGGTTCCATTGCAATTGAGAAACGCATGTGTATGGTCACTATAATCTGCTAAAACAATAAAAAGAAGCTGCCTAAAATTTTGGCACAGTACTGTAATTATCATGATATCAAAATACATCACAATACTGTTACCCCTGATTAGGGCTCGGGTAAAATAAGAACTCTGGCTATGTAGTGAACAAAAGAGGACTTGCACATTTTTTGCACAGGGCAAAATGGTCTGGCTCACACATGTTTATTTCAGCTCCCGTCTGACCCTCTGCTGTTCTTTCTCAGAAGCTGTCTGCTCAAATATGCCAGCAAGAGAGAGAGAGAGAGAGAGAGAGAACGAGTGCCTTCCCAGAATGCTTTGCCATCTTACCCCCTGACACCACAGCTTTCCGTGTAGACAGTCTTACCCAAGTTATATTTAGGTACACCCATACAGCTAAACATTTTCACAGCTATATGATGGAGCTGTACAAATGTCTAGCCGGATTAGCGATGACTGCAATTTTCACATTTTCAGAGCAGGAACAGGGAAGATAAAGACAGGCAGTTTTTGTTTACATTTTTGAAGTGCTGGGGGTGGAAAGTAATACCTGAAATAGTGTGGATTGGTTTGACACAGGATTGGACATACTCGAGCTGAGGATTTGGTAGATCTACAGGAGCTTTACAACCCAAACATTTATCATAATAAAGGGTTGTTGCATTTAATGTCAGATCTATTCTGGCATA
Source organism: Pseudamia nigra (assembly GCA_029823295.1). NCBI lineage: Eukaryota > Metazoa > Chordata > Actinopteri > Kurtiformes > Apogonidae > Pseudamia > Pseudamia nigra. Next base: position 4,134 of record JAQQAE010005154.1, on the reverse strand, counting down.
TACTATACATTCAATCACTTTACTACTACTACTACTACTACTACTACTACTACTACTACTACTACCACCACTACCATCTTGCTAGTACAAGGTTGCTTGTTGTCTGCAGAACTACCTTAATTTTTTGTGGCACAGATTCAAGAAGATGCTAAAACATTCCTTATTTTGCTCCATTTTGATATGATGGCATTAAGCAGTTGCTGCAGATTTGCCATGTGCATATGCATGATGCAGATCTTCCATTCCACCTCATCTCTATTAGATTGAGATCTGGTGGCTGTGGAGGCCACTAGAGTACAGTGAACTCATTGTCATGTTCAAGAAACCAGCTTGAAATGATTTGAGCTTTGTGACATGGCGTATTATCCTGCTGGAAGTAGTGATCAGAAGCTGGGTAGATAAAAGGGAAGGGCATGGTCAGCGAAAACACTCAGGCTGAGGTTGTGTGTAAAAATCCCAGTAACATCCCTTCAGAAGTTTCTGAAATACTCCAACCAGCCGGTCTAGCACCAACATCTACATTACAAGTCATTTAAATCACCTTTCTTCACCATTCTGATGCTCAGTTTGAACATTAGCAACTCATCTTGACCATGTCTACTTGCTGCCATGTGATTGGCTGTTTAGCTATTGGGGTTAGGCTTGGGCGATATTGATTCCATCATTTACTTCAAGTTTTTTATTGTATACAATTTAAAAAATAAAAAAAGGCCTCTCCTCTTGCAACGACAAACCTTTGGCCCCCAGGAGCATCCGTAGCTTCCCCCCGTGCCCCTTGTTTCCTTAACAGAGATGCACACACAACAACAACATGGCTACCGCTAACAAGGGTGAGAAGCTTGTTCCTAAAAAAGGAAAAGTATCATCAGTGGTTTGGAACTGGCTTGGGTTTGCAGCAACATACGTGGAATAAGTGACTGCACGCTGCAAAGTTTGTCTAAAGCTCATTGCAACAAAAGGCAGCATCACAACCAACTTATTCCAGCATCTAAAACAGAGGCATCCAGCCAAGTAGGAGAAATGCCAATCTGTGCAAGGGGAACAAGACTGCTACAACCAAAAAACTCCCGCTAAAAAGCAGCTTACTGTGATGGAATCATTTACCCAAGGTAAGCTAAGCTAAGATAATAACCTAAGAGGTAATGAAAAATGTCATTGTTGTGTATTTTTCTTCATATTCAGTAATGAGAGAATTCATTGTGAATGTTTTTGAAAATGGTTCAGCTTTCAATGTAAATATAAACAAGCGTGCGTTGAAACTACAAAGTGAATTTAAAAAAAAAAAAAAAAAAAACAGCTGGTACTTTTATTCCAGGAGGGAAATAGAGGTTACTTTTGTTACGTTTTTGGTAAAAGCTACATTGTTTTGAGTTATCCCTGTCGTTTGTACTTACTGTTTTCTTTTAAAAGTAGGGAAAAAAAACAAAATCAGAAAAAAATTGTTCATTGAACTTTTTTGTGAAAAAATTGGAAATTTTATTTTTAGGTCATATTGCCCAACCCCAATTGGGGTTAACAAGTAATTGAACCAGAGTACCTAATAAAGTGACCGGTGAGTGTATGTGTGTTGTATATCTTGACAAGGTGCCAAATGAGAGCAGGAAGAAAACATATAGACATGCAGGAACACAGTCTCTGAATGTCTTCCACCTGTGCCAAAGGAATGCAAGTACATCCTGTCCAGCTGTGACAGTGGAGACAGTACAGCTGGGCTCCTCCTAAACAGGTAGTGGACAGGCAGTGGAAGTGCACACAGGAGGACAAGCCATACTTATTAATTTAAACCTCAATTAAGACCTAAACAGTGCACATGTCTGATGCAGGGGGAAATAAAAGAACAGAGCCTATATTCAGAACAACTGTTAGGGCACACTCACACAGTTGTCACATACTCATACTTGCATTGTCCCAGTCCCCATTAAGTGTACTTGAGCATGGTAACAGCTGAACATATGAGATCAGGTCATAAAATGACTGTCTTATTTTAGATCATTTTTCCTTATTTTGGTCACTCTGGGATTTTTTTCATTTTGTGAGGCAGAAATTTTCAGTTGAGGCCCTGCTTCTAAAAGAAAATTTGTAGAGGCACTAGGGGATGAGATTCAGACATCACGTCCACATTGTTAGGAAAAAATCCACTTACTTGGGTACAAAATGTTGTGTTCACTGGTGCCCCTACACTTAAGGTACAAAACTGGGCTTTCCTTGACAGGCAGCAACTGATAGTGAATATTCATCTGTCACAGTGTAGCCTATCATTGCATCAAATTACACCACACCTGCCACAAATCAGATAAAGAGTTCTGACTGATTGAACATTTTATGGAATTCAGTTTAAATGGGAGCAGTGCCAAGCTCATATACTGGAGCAAATTCATTTACTAAGGGCGCACACACATTGGCAGTCTGGTGCGTTTCACAACCTTAGCGCGGACCGTTCGAGTAATGAGAGTACAATCAAGCTGCGCTCTGGCCCCGGGTCCTACCGCGGTTGGAGGAGGTGGTCCATGGCGCGGCACAGGTGGTCACATGCGTACAAGCACAGCAACCAAACGTGGATATGACATAAAATCACCGCCTCCTTCAGTACACTCATTTCAAAACAATGGTCGCGGCTTCACAAGTTGCTTCAATGCCGAGGTTGAGTGTTTGCTGAAAATTTGCGCAGACACCTGTATATAGACCCAACTCGAGAGAACACAGAAAAACGCACAGGTGTATGCAAAAATGTTTGAATTCCCCCGGAACTGTGGCTATCCTACAATTACTGATCAGTACCGGGACAAGATGAAGAAGCTGCGTGAACAGCACCTTATTAAAGTGCGAGACACTCTGAAGAAGTCATACTCTGCAGAGGAAAAGGACAAATTCAGGTGGTTCAATGCAGCAGCTGAAAGCTTGGAATACTGTGTGTATGACTGGAAATACTCTGGTGAATCATATCATGTATGCAGATTATCTAGTGCTTTTAGTCCATATATTGTTGGAATTCAACAGCTCTCACTATATGCTCTGAATATGGTGTTGAATGTTATATCAGATACAACATCAGTACAAGTGTCATCATGATCTGTATAAGCACAAAAGATAAAGGTCTGAAATGTCCTGATTTTAGGTTGACTGGAAAAATTCTCTGTGTGTGTAATAAGGTAAAATATCTTGGACGCTTTATAACAGAGGAAATTATAGATGATGACGATATTCATAGACAGCAACTTCAGATGTTTGTACAAGATAATGCTCTCATTGGTAAATGTATGTGTACAGATAAAGTGAAGATGGCCTTATTTATATTGTACATCACTGTTCACTGCTGGTTAAATTGCAAACAAGGAGGCCTGTAAAAACTACTAGTAGCTTATAATGATGCATGTGTGTATTTTTGGTTTTATGTAATACATTTCACGTGTAATCTTATTTTTAAATATTGACCTCAAGTCTGCAATACAGTGAAACTGAACTGTAACGTTTTGGTGAGTGAAGGACCTATAAACAGATTTAGCATACTTTGTGTTTGTGTCTTATTTTGTGCTGCACTTTAATTAAACAATTGTGTGAAATGTATAGCTTTCTGTCCATTACATAGCATATTCCCATTATTATGTTACGGGTAATTTTTCAGCGTGTATGTATTTCATTCGACTATATACAGACTTGGATAAAATTGTTGGTACCCTCTGTAAATGACAGAAACACCCACAATGGTCACAGAAATAATTTGAATCTGACAAAAGTAATAATAAAAATTTTATGAAAATCAGTCATTGCTTTTGAATTGTAGTTCAACAGAATTATTAAAAAAAACAAACTCACAAAACAGGCCTTGACAAAAATGAGGACACCATTAATTTAACATTTTGTTGCACAACCTTTTGAGGCAATCACTGCAATGATTCCTGTAACTTTCAATGAGACTTCTGCACCTCTCAGTGGGTATTTTGTTCCACTCCTCATGAGGAAACTGCTCCAGTTGTCTCAGGTTTGAAGGCTGCCTTCTCCAGACGGCATGTTTCGGCTCCTTCCACAGATGTTCAATAGGATTTAGATCAGGGCTCACAGAAGGCCACTTCAGAACAGTCCAATGTTTTGCTCTTAGCCATTCTTGGGTGTTTTTAGCTGTGTTTCGGGTCATTA
>JAQQAE010005153.1:0-17930 GCA_029823295.1 Pseudamia nigra | reverse complement strand
GGAAAAAGTCACTTCGGATAACAACTGATTCGGATAAAGGCCGTGACGCCGGAACGGATTGTCGTCGTTATCCGAGGTGCCACTGTATATATATAAAACAACAGTGGTAATTTAACTTAATTATCACTTTAGTTTGAAAGGAATTTTGTGAGGTTTGGCTCAGTGCAGCTGTGTATCATCCAAAAACATTCATGAACAGAATTTTTGGATTTTGAGTTGCTTCTGTTTGTGCTAGTTTTTATATTTCTCTGTGTTTGATAATGTAAAAAGTGTGACTAGTAACAGGGTCATCATTAACTATGGTTTCCTAGAATTTACTTATGAAATTTAATGGCAAATGTATGGAGCTATGTAACAATATGTTATGTACTATTCTGAGACACTATTTCACACATAATGAAAAAAAGTGCAATGGAATGTCACCTGAAATAGGAGCTGAACGCAGCAAGGACATTTTTGTGTGCTTTGAAGCAGACACCTTTGACCACCAACATGCAGTCACAGAGCAGCCCCTGGATCCTCTGCTCCTGCAGCTGCTGGAGGAGGTAGGAGCTGTGGCTGGACAGAGTGTCCATGGTCACCGAGCTGCTCACGTGTGGAGCAACCAGTTCATCAAAAACCTAGTCAAACAAATACAGGTCACACACAAAGACTTCAGATTTATTCAACTCTATGTCCGCTTTGTAATATGTTACGAGACAGGTTCGTGTGTAGACACATTTCATATCATATCATGATTCATACAAATACATTCACCGCGTAGAGTGCAGCGTCTGAGCTACGAGACCACCCATGCAAAAATTGGACCAAACCTACTCTCCAGCTAAATACAAAGCTACGCTAACCGATACCTCTGTTGAACAATTCAGTGACAATCGACGCTGCAGCTCCACAATAACTGCTTTTTAAATGAGAAAACAACGTTATCTATAGGACACATGACTTTTGAAGTGTAATCTGTGGATTCACCTTTTATTTGGATGATCGGTCACTTCAGGAGTTCACTACCGAAACCTCACTTCCTGGTGCAGCACGTATTTTTGACATTGAAAATACATCACGGAGACAATTAGCAGCAACGGTAGCGCGTAATTCGTGTCGCGCAGTCAAAAGCAGTAGATAAAATATTCCAAAAGGAACATACATGTATGACGTGTAGGATATTTCAGTAGTTAAAAGTAATTTATAACGTGGTCGGAAGTCTTTGCCGTTACATTTGCACACGGAAGATAAATCATGTGGCAACGAAGCAACGGCTAAGTCACGTGTGTTTTGAAAAGTTTGCACGAATGGACCATAGCACCGGGCTGGTTGCGTTTCAAATAGATTCTATTTGCAAAGCGAAACAGCTTTAACGTCGCGACACGCAACTTTTATACGAACTGCGAAGAGTATAATTACTGTCGCCTGTCGGGTTACTGTGACATTGAGTAGCATCGCAGAATTTGTTTGGCTATCGCTAGCTTGTATCGTAGTATCGCTGTCGTTCTTTGCCAAGTTGCTCGTTTCGGATAGAAACGTGTGTGAGTGGACGTGGTGTAATCGACTGCTGCCTAAAACAGTCTAGTCATGGTGTTCTTCACCTGCAACGGCTGCGGGGAGTCCCTGAAGAAAGCCCAGGTTGAGAAACACGTGAATATGTGTCGGGGTTGCCAAGTCCTATCCTGCATCGACTGTGGAAAAGACTTCTGGTGACTTGAGTTAGCGACATACTGTACCAGGTTGTTCTCGTAGAGCTTATTTTATGTGTAACGGTGTGTTTCTTTGTACCTGCTGAACAGGGGCGACGACTACAAGAACCATAATAAATGCATCAGCGAAGACCAAAAGTATGGAGGCAAAGGCTATGAGGCTAAAGCAAACAAAGGAGACGTGAAACAGCAGCAGTGGATCCAGGTCGGGGCACCGTTCAGATCACCGGCACCCATCTCCGGTTAATATTGTGTATGCGTTTCTGTGTGTTTTAAACTTGATGTAATGGTTCCATCCTGTAGAAAATCAATGAAGCCATGAACAAGCCTGGAGTCAGTCCAAGTTTGAAGAGTGTGCTAAAACAAGTCAGCATATATGATAATGTTCCAAGAAAGAAGGCAAAGTTCCAGGTTGGTATTTATTAAGCCACAGTATTATTTTCATTGTATAGTTTCAGTGAATTATGCTGTATTTGAATCTACTCTTTATTTTGTGTTCATGAAGATGGAAAAGTGTGTTGTCCATAACATCAACATTTAAGCTTATGGTTGTATTACACAATTGTTAAGTTGTCATTCTGGTATAAAATATCTAGGTAATGATGCAATGAATGTGGGTGTATTTGTGGAAACAAGGACTCTCATACATGTTCTTAAACAATCACGTTGTCAACTTGTGACTATTCTTTAGAACTGGATGAAAAACAGTCTGAAAATTGCCAACACCAGTCTTCATGATCAAGTATGGGATATCCTCTCTGCAGACAATGACAAGGTGAGTTGCAACTAGTGGTTTCAAAATCCATTAAAAATTGGTCTGTGGCAAGGTACATTATATCGTTCAGCATGTTATTTTTTCCACAAAATACCATAGGAACGTGTACATACATGAAAATATAATATGACAACATTATTCCCTTTTATTAAAATGCCACATTAAAATCATTTACTGGAGGTAATTAAAAACAAATGTTTCCCTCTACACCACTGCTTATATTCCACTCATATCTGTCCTCAGGCTTCTGACATCCCCCAGGAGACGAAAGAAGATAAACAAGCAGTGGCCGATGTCAATGTCAGTACTAACGGAAATGAAAACACTCAACCAAACTTTGAGAAGAAAAAACTGAACAAACGTGAGCGCAAAGAAAGCCGCCAGCAGAAAACCATCAATTCTGTGAAAGCTGCGAAAGAAGTGGTTGCACAAGAGCCAGAGGAAGACCAGATAGTCAAGAAGAAAAAAAAGGACAGAAAGAGAAAGCAAAGCTGTGGTGAAGATGGAGTTGAGCAGAATGGGACAGCCAACAAGAAGACAAAAATAAGTGAGACATTTTCTGGAGGTGCCAATGGGCTTTTCTTGTAGCTCATTATATAGTGTTGAGTTTTTGTAGTATAACTTATCAAAGTTTTCCTTGCTTATGGAATACTCAGAATCCATCATTTCTAAATGTTTGTAATAGCAGCTTCAGTTTACTTGACCAGTATTGGTAAATCGGTTAAAGCCATGATAGAATTCATCTTACTTTCTCCTCTTCCTGCCAGATGACCAAACAACAGGAGCAGATGAAATGTCACCGGAGATGGTAGAAATAGAGGAAGAAGTGGTTCCAAAAGGTAATACAGGATGTGTCCTGATTACTTTTTTTGTATCTGTGTTTCCTTCCTTCACTCCCACCTTTGTCTTGTATCTTTGAATATTCTACATGGGAAGCAAAACAAAGGGTAAGGAAAAACATGAGGAGTGAAGAAATGCACTGACAGTCAATGAAAACTTTCTGGTAAAGATTTGTCTCTTGCTATTCCTGGATTCAAAGTCTGTTTTTTTTTTTTTTTTTTCACACAGACACCGCAACAGAACAAGTTGTCAAGATTAAATTGCCAGTTTTGAGTCAGTAATGGGTATGACCCCCATTTACTTAAATACAGGTGGTAATGATAGTAATATGCATGCTTTGCACCAGGTGACTAGTCCTGCATTGGGGGGTGCAGCCCAGTTCGTCCTGGCACATCTGTGCCAGATGTAGCCTGTTCTGTGGCTAAGGAACCCTAATGTCGATCAGTCTGCTGGGGGTGTCTCACGGATGCTCAGTGGGGTTGGAGCGTGGGGAGTATGGCAGCCATGGCAAGACATTTGCCCCTTGTGCCTGCAGATTTGCTGTTGTGATTAGAGGTCGACTGATTATCGGCGGCGATATTTGGAATTTTGACGTATATCGTATCCGTTTTTTAATCCGATGGGCCGATATTAAGAAATCAATTAAAAACTGTTTCATTTCAGCTCAGCCGTCCCTCTTTCTTTCTCTTTCCTGCTACTTCTGTCTCCAGCATTGTTCCACCCACGGCGCCATGATTGGTTAAACAAGTGTAAGTGGCAGAGACACCGAAGCGGAGACTGTCCTCACACACACAGCAGAGATGTGTTTTGTCGTGTGGAGAACAAACGGAGTAAACATTAGCAGCTCTGCTAAGCTAGTAGCGCCTCCCGACATGTCTGTGAATTACTTGAAACAATGCTGTTTGTAATATCAATGTGGAAACAGTCTGTGATTGTAGAAGCCTGCAGGGAAGTACGCTGAGATGAAGGCTGACTAGCTTTTACCATAACATTAGCTCGTTGGTCCTGCTGTCAGTAGACTATGTATGTATTATCAATGGAGAGAATGCATGTAATGTGGAGAATAGTGTGTGTGACTACTACAATAACTTGTGAGTCGAGGATCCATGCACTTCTAGACCTATTTATTTTCTATTTGTTTGGTTAAATAAGCAATGCAGTCGTGGTAAAATAAACATGCTTTAGGCATTTAAACCAAGTTAAGTGTTTGCATTAGTCAACATTTTTACGCCAATTTTTACACTCGCTGCAAATGAATATCGGCTCCAAATATCGGCTACTAATAATCGGTATCGGTCCTGGAAAAACCCATATTGGTCGATGAGTCGTTGTGATGCGTGTGGGGTGTGGCCAAGCGTTGCCCTCCTGGAGGACTGTCATGTAGTTCATCCCTTGAATGTTGTGGCATTTTGACAAAAATTAAAATGGTGATATTTTCATGGATTTTTATAGGGTTTCAGAGCCACACGCTATAAACTGTACACATCCCTTTTGAATTGTTGGAATGGCACTTGATCCAGTTTTTGCAAACTGAGTGTCAGTGTGCAGTGAAGTGTAACAAGAGCACAATATACCACTAAAGGAGCAGTCATACCCTCTGGCATCCAACAAAAATATAACTCCACCACCACCCTATTTTGAGAAAAAAAAAACTCTGCTTGAAAGTTTTCGTTGATCGTCGTATATGTTCAGAGAAATGCGACATCCTGTCATCTGTGCTGGTACAATCCCAAATCAGAAAAAGTTTTGGACAGTATGGAAAATAGCGAAGAAAAAATAATGGTACATTTTTAAAATTGCTTGGACCACATGAACACATTGCATGTTTTCTCCCGTCTGTCATTTTATCAGAATCAGAATGATTTTATTAGAATATGTACGGCCATTTATAAAATTTGGGTTTGCGACATGAACAGAAATTCTTCACCAGGGACACTTACAAGCTAAAAATGAGTTAAAATTGTTTTTAAAAAAAATGCAATTTTGAACAGCTGATTTTCATATGCAGAGATGTCTCTAGACTTAGCAGATGTAATGCTCATCATCACTTTATCATTAAATATGAAGAAAACTGTTTGAAGTCCTGAAAAATAAAGTTTATCAAACCACGACAGTACAGGATCTTATTGGGATTGATTTAGAATAAATACTGAAGTTCACAACATTTTGCTTCAAAATCAGGTGTCATAGTTTAATGTCATTAATCGTGTCATGCCTGTGTTAGTGACATTTTAGGAACCACATTTTGGGAAGCTTTGCATATGGCATGAAAGAATTACGTAGTTTTTGGGTATCTGGGTTACCAGCCACATTTTGTAACGAGTTTCCATTGAACTTTTTTTTTTTTTTTTTCTAGAAATTTCTCTTATTACATGTTAAAGTTCATACTAATCCTTTGAACATATGTAATAAATATAAATTAATTTGTTCTGGAGATATAGGTCTCTGAACATGAAAGCTACAAGTTACCACCTAGATTTGGCCCTTAAGGTGATGACCATGGCGCCTTGGGCAGACCTGCAGGACCCACTGTTAAATATGCAGAACAGTGGATTCCTATATCACTGAATCATGGCTTGGAGTTTGGTTTTGCCTATACATAAACACAGTCCAATTATCCACAATGTATATTTTCTCACTTTCAGCGCTTTTATTTAAATATTGAGATTTTGCAGGCAGGTTGCACATGAACAGATTCAGAAATGGGGGGTAGCCTATCCCATCTGACTTAGGCTGAAACTAAATTTAGTATTTAATTAAATTCATAAATAGAAATTTCTATTGTTTGTCCATTTCTGCATGGGTGGTGCAATGTTAGATCTGTCTGATCAGCTATAGTGTCCAATCAGCGTGTTGTCAGTCTGCTGAAAGACGTTGAGACTGTCAACACCACAAATGGTCACCAATCTCCTTGTTCCTTGGAGTTCAAAGAGGAGCTTTAGGGTGACCTTAATAGTAGCAGAATTCCAAATCAGATATAGGCCAAGGTGTCATCAGTGGTGTGATAAGTAATGATCATCTGAAAATAAATGATGTAAGACTATAACACCACCAGGGGCCGGTGTTGCTTCTTCAGTTGGCAGTGAGGACCTTCAGTCAGTACTCTCCATGTTAAAGTTCATTCACTTTTCTGACCAACTTGCAGGAAAGTTCAATTGGAAGGGGAACATCAAGGCAGTGCTGAGAGATTCACCTGAGCAGGAACTGTCAGTGAAGAAACTGCGGAAGAAGGTGAGGCATAATGTTTCAGATATAACTTTACACAGTGCTCACATAAGTCCATTGTTCTGTTTATCAACCTGTACCTCAGCCAGTTAGACATTTGGAATGACATGATATCACAGGTATGTTTCTTTTTTCCAGGTTTTGGCAGCTTACTACTCATTCACTGGCGATGGAAATTTTAAAACAGAGGAAGAGGTGCTAGCACTTTTCAACAAGAAGATTAACAACAATCCAAAATTTAGAGTTTTGAAAGACAGAGTTAAACTTAAAACGTAGATATTTTTTGTTCTCCTGTCATTAACTGTATGTCATCCATTAACTTTTAAAATTTAAAGATCCTCATTATCTGCTATCCTATCTTGAATATTTTTATACAGATGACATAATCTCTGAGATTAAATCATTTTATAACTGATTTGTGTCTGTTTGTGTTCAGTAATTTAACCAGTGAATAAAGTCACTCTAACAGTCATATAAATCTATCTTAATGAACATGTTACTGTTGTTTAATGTATAAAATGACAGTTGTGATAGACGGCTCCTCTGTTCCACATTCCAAGCCCATGGTAAGGCTGGAAAATGGCACTTTATCTGTGGGATTGGATGTTGGAGTGGGGGAAGGGAAATGGGAGCGGTGCGCCTGAGGTGAATTTGACTCTCACACGGGACGAAGCTAATGCACATTCCTCGGCACCCCGAACGGGGTTCACTTGGCCAGGGACACAGAAGCTCCATAGAAGCAAGACGCTTGGTGTCAGCCTCAGGTGAAGTTTTAATGCTGTCTGATTTTCCACCACTAGAATGAGCACCCTCTTTACCCTGTGTACACGCACCCACACACGTACACACACAGCAGGAAATCTGCCCAGCTTTATGAAGCTCTGTTAATCCCAGTAGGTTTAACACTGATGCTCATTCATCACACTGCTTACCTGTAATTGTATATTGCATACTTGGGGTTTTAGTCAAGCTGTTACTCAGATTTTCTAGTATTAAAATAGTGTTTCTAGTCTTCAGGGGGACTTGATAATGCTTAATGCTTTTGTTTGGGCCCAGATTGCACAGGACTGTCACAACAAATCTGCATCTTTTAATTTGTGCTTTTACAATAAAATAGTAGTAAATGTCCAGACTAGGTTCAAACATATCCGACACTTGGACCTTTTTTAACTTTTTTTTTGTGAATGGCATTCATACCTGCATTTTGTCAAGTTATCGCCCAGAAATTGTAAAGAATTCTCATGCAACTGAAAATACACCTAGAAGTTGTTTTTTTTTTTTCTGGTGGCACGGTGTGCTGGAAAACTTTAGTACGTATTCTCTCCTTACTAATACTCTCTAAACATGCATCAGTTTTAAAAGTGGTATCTGAGTGTCTGCGGTAACCTCATCTGGTCAATCTACATGGGAAGAGACACTTGGATGCAAAAGTGATTCTATCACCTCAGTCTGCAAAAGTCGTACATTTTCCATACAGGTGAAAACAGGTACAGGAGAGATTGTTTGATTCCATTTGCATGAATGAGAGGTACAGTGAGAAACACAGGATTGTAAAATATTCTGCAAACTCCACTTTCTAAAATAAGATGATTCAATACACAACTGAAAAAAGAATTTAATGGCATTTCAGATGACAGTAATTTCTGATTGATCTACTTTATAAATTGGCATCTGCATTTTGAGGGAATAGGAGTTTAACAACTATTGATGATATACTGTATTTTAAACTTGTCAGCACTGACAGTCCACATAGGTCTAAGGTATTGGCAGTGTTGGACTCCTGACATTACTGTATAAAGATATCCATTCAAGATAAACTTTGGAAAACTTCCAGCCACTATGTGTTCTGTAAAAGTTCATAAGATCTTCCTTGGGATTATATACAGGCTGTGGGATTACCTACCAATCCCATTATAGTTCTTCTCATCCTTCTGGTCAATCTCTAATTAAGCCTTTTAATATTAATTTTAGCACTAAATGCTTGCTTTTTCACTTTGAGCTAAATTTCCAATGATGCCTACAAACACATTTAAAAATCAACGTGTGGAAGGATTCATTTAATTTTCCCAACTCATGTTTCAATTATAATTTGACTGTTTGGCGTTTAAAATTCTGAAATGCATGAACGTTGTCCCATTTCTGTAAAACAGTTTAAAAAAATTGGTAACAAGAACTACAACTGTCGCTAAAGGTTGCGTCACAGAAAAGCGCCTGGTCTACCAGGAAGTGACTGGCGCGTTTGCTGAGCCGAAGCTAATGCTAGTCACTGATAGCATCAATACAATGCTTAACGACACCGAGCTTGCCACGTTAAGAAATCGATTTAAGAAAGATGCGGAGTTTCTTATGCAAACAACGCCGTCAGGGGACGAAGATGAAAAGAGTAAGATTCGGAATTTAATGTTAAGCCGGATACTAACAAGATTAACGGTAGTTTTTTACGGGTTGTAATTAGCATTAGGTTACAATGTTAACCCGTGTAACTATTAAAAATACAGCCGAAATAAAAAGTTATTTTTTCCTAAACTAATGGTTGTATCACTATGAGGAGGTAATGAGTATATGTAGTGAATTTATGGTGGAAGCTAGAGTCACAGAGACAGTTAGGACACGCCTTGATGTCATGTAGACCTCAGTAGTTCCAAACAAACCACACGCGCTCATTGTTTCTCTATGGGAGCGAGTGCGATGTCGCGTGGTAAAGATCAAAATAAAGCACACACGTATATCATTAACCGTTCTGCACTTTGGTATGTACGTATTCATGACATACAGTTAGCCATCGAGCTTTTAGCAAATGAGTTTAGCTGACAGACGTAACCGAACACAAGGTTTAGCACCGCAACCTAAATAATACTCACCCATAACCATTTTTACTACTGTATCCCACGTCATCAATGTCTCAATTTCTTTTCTCTGTGAATCATTATTAAAAAAGAAACTCCATAACTTGGGAGTTGCGGTGGTCAAATGTCAACAACTCGCTAAGTCTAGTTAGCTAACTAACTACCAAACATAACTGCTGCATAAAGATATAGTTATACAACATTTTATAAAGATTTATTAAAGATGTATAACGCTGACACATACAAAAACCATGCTAACACGCTTCATAATTTGAAATATGTCCGTATGATTACAACTTTACCTGAGTTACTAGATGTTGCTAGATGAGCCGTGTTACATCTGAAACTCACCTGGCATCTCCATAATTTTCATCAATTCACAATCAACTGTGAAAAAAAGTAGTCAGTAACTGACTATGATCATAAGACCTAACAATCTGAACAACTACACATAATGACACGTTACAATGTAAAAGTTATTTAGCTTTAGTGCAATTATCACGTTCGCCTCCATCGCAATACCTTGCAGTTAGGCTAGGTCCCTCAACTATTACATTTTTAACATCAACATTTCACACGAATAAAATACAGAATTGACTATGTCTAAGAGTGTACTTATGATAGCTAATTCTTAAAATGTAAAAATCATTTAAATTCTGTTATTTTGTTAAATTACAGGGGATTGTTCCTGATGAGCCATAGAGCTAAATGGAGTTTTGGCCAATGTTTGGAACTATTGGCGTGTCCATAACTCGGAAGTTGGACCAAATTTCGTCCGCCATTTTTTTTACAACGGTAGTCTCTGGAAGTGTCGTCATTCTGTTTTCTCTACCACTGTGGTGGAAGCTATTGGGAACAAAACAACATAAATAATAACAAATTCATCACAGTGATTTTTTTCCCCACCTAAATTTATTGTTGTAGTATCACTATGAGGGAGTAATAAATACACTGTGCACAATTATTAGGCAAGTTGTGTTTTTGAGGGTTAATTGAACAACTACAGTGCTCGTGGCCAATCCAAAATGTTAATAAACCTTAATCATGAATATTTAAGAAAGTAAAAGTGAGGTTTTGGCTTTCATATGAGAATATCTATGTGTGCACAATTATTTGGCAACTGTTAGTGTGCAGAATTATTATGCAACTAATTGAAAAACAGAAAATTTCCCATCTCATTTATTTATTTTCATCTGTTGTGAGAATACTAAACGACTGAAAATTTACAAATAATGATTTCAGACATTTCTAAAAACAAAACAGTGACTACTATAGCCACCCTTCTTTTCAATAACAGCTGTAAGCCTTTCATTCATGGAATCTGCCAGTTTGTTGATCTGCTGTCAATCAACTTTTTGTGCAGCAGTGACCATAGCCTCCCAGACACTGTTCAGAGAGGTGGAATGTTTTCCTTCACTGAAAACCTCCCATTTCAGTGGTTCATAAGTTCTTAATAGGGTTTAGGTCAGGCGAGGAAGGGGCTATGTCATTATTCTTCCCTCTTTAAGGCCTTTAGTGGCTAGCCACACAGGGAGTACTTCGATGCATGCGATGGAGCAGTGACCTGCATAAAAATCGTGGTCTTCTTGAAAACAGACTTTTTTCTGCACCACTGTTTGAAGAAAGTTTCTTCTAAAAAAAAACTGGCAGCATGATTGAGAGTTGATTTTGAGTCCATCTTCAACCCGAAAATGTACAACTCGCTTATCTTTAATAATACCAGCCTGTGCCAGTACCCTCATCAGTCCATAAAACCTTTGAAAAATCTGTCTTCTAATATGTCTTGGCCCAGTCTTGACGTTTCATCTTATGTGTCTTGTTCAGAGGTGGTCAGGTTTCAGCCTTTCTTACCTTGGTCATGTCTCTGAGCAGTGAACGCCTTGTACTTCGGGATACTCCAGGTAGGTTGCAGGTCTGGAATATGACAGCACTGGAGGGCAATGGGTTCCTAGTGACTTCACGTTTGATTCTTCTCAAATCTTTGACAGTTAATTTGCACCTTTTTTTTGTCAAGATGTTTCTTGCGACCCTGTTGAGTGTTCGCAGCAAAATGCTTGATGGTTCTGTGGTCATGCCCCAATATCTTTGCGATTTCAAGAGTGCTGCATCCCATTGAAAGGCTTTTTACAGTTTTTGACTTTTCAGAGTCCATTAAATTTTTTTTTTGGCCCATTTTGCCTGAAGAAAAGAAGGTGCCTAAGAATCGTGCACATCTTGATATACGGTACTGATCTCCTTGGGACACATGCCGCCTCTCATTACACAAATACACATCATCTGATGCTGAAATCCACAAAATCATTCAAGTGTATACAGCTTGGAGTTGTAAAATATGCATTAATACGATCAGGTCAAAATGCTCACTTGTCTAATAATTGTGCACATAGTGTGTATGTAGCAATTTTCACATCCATAAAATGCTTCATTGTATAGTTATTGAAGATTATTTAAGACATCTGTTTTTGTTTTGCACTTTGTAGACCCTACACTTGTCTTTCTGTGGGTCTCAGATAGAGATCAATATAATTCATACTGCTTGGAGGATGGCTTATTTCAAAGAAACTCCGGTTGTAGTTCATTGTCTACCTTACTAGGATCAGACAGATGTATGATTTGTCTATTAATAACTTGCTGTTTATGAGCTATAGATCACGGTAAGTTGAGTCTTTGAATATCTGTGTAACTTCCCCCAAGTATGGACAATGTAGAGTTCAGTTTGTTGGTTAATTAAGTTTTCATTCAACCTTACCAACTTGCGTGGGCGCGTTAAATGCGTTGAGTTTTTAGTGGTGTTAGTTACCACCTGCTATATCCTTTCAAACAGCTCGAGATGGCCACTTTCTAAACTTAATTAGATTTAGTTTAACTCTCATGAATTGCATATAGATATGAGTGTGCAACATTTTTGGTCACAGAGGGTCGTGGGCAGCTCGTACAGTAGACACTCGTCCAACTCTCGGTCTTCACTGGCAGACACCCAGCAATTCTTGATTGTTTTGTCTGTGAGCAAATGCTGCGTCAGCACCGCAAGCATCATAATACAGAGAAACTCTACCCCCACTCTGTCCCCAATTCAGGGGCCATCTCTTTGCCGGTGTAAATAGATACTGTATATGTAATATAAGAAACAAATCAAACATTTGTCCAGTGGTCATCCTTTAATGCTGACTTTATATATCCAGAATACAATACACTTGTGTTTATTTCACCAATACAACATAATATAGTATACCTTGTGATTATGGGCCACAAGATATAGGTCAGGTTAAAGATCATGGAGTTCGTTATGAACTCCACACAGAGTGGACCATCAAGCTGGAGCACTTCCGCAGCCAGAAACAGGCTTGGATACGTTTAATCAGCCAGTAAATTATAGTGAATAACAGCTCTCTGAGAGGTAAGATTATCTCAACGAAAGAACTCAGTTTTACCTCAAAAGCTCCTTAAACCTGACACATTCTGCTCAGGTCAGAAAAAATAAAATATCACTCCTGCACTGTAACCCTTTCAGTGCCTGTAGTGTTTCAAAGTCATGTAGTGCAGTGTCATATGTGCAATGTGAGCCTTCAAGCAAACAAATCACAATCAGTAATTTTGTAAATTGTGAATTTTTCACATCAGTATCTTTGGCCTTTCTGTGTTCATCTTGGCAAATATATACTTGATATGAGCACAGTAATTACATTAATATTTTGCATTGTCTTTTAGCTCAAGAGGAAAAAGATGCCAAACCTCTTCCTCGAATTAACAGACACTCAGTTTTCTGGATTGTGGCTTCCATAGTTGTGACCTACTATGTGGATTTCCTCCGCAACATCATGGAGAATGAGGATATCAACAGGTAACTGAGCTGTGAGGAGGACTGTCTGTGTCAAAAACCACATGCTCTTTTATTATGCCTCTTGTTTTAAATGCTTATGTGAACATCTGGGATGTTGAGTTTTATTTGAAGAATGCCACTGTGGGAAGAAAATGTGTCCCTACCATTGAAATCATGTTTCTAAGAAGCTGTGAAATAAATCTCACATGCTTCCTAGAAACACTCTATAAGATAATCGGTTTTTTCTCTCCTATGGAATGTAAGCACTGCCACTGCCCTATAAAAGCATTTTAGTTTTCTAATAAAACAGTAGAGTAAGATGACACCGATGGCTGTGTGCTCAGTGTACTCGTAATGACCTATACATACGTTCTAGTGCTGTAACATTACGTATTCAAAACCTCAAGCAATATCTTTTTTCTTCCTCTTTTGGTGATATCTGGATATAACTCAACTCCCTGATATTTGGTAACAATGGGAAGTAGTTTGTGGTACAATTGAGTTATTTTCTGTTCATTTTCTAACTTGTGTTAATCTTTGTGCTTCCAAAGAAATCTAATTTAAATTTTAGCTACTCTCACTGGAACCTTGGTAATAAACTCCTCCTACACAACATTGCTGCTGTGGTGTTTATTGTTGTTAACAACACTGTATTGAACAGAGAATCTTATTGCTAGAGGGTTGTCTTACGGTTTCCTCCTGTTTTCCCAGTTGGTGGTTTAATGTGGGTCTCGTTCTCCTTGGGGTCTGCCTCTCTCTGGCCACGTTTTGCATTGTGTATCTCGAGTGGTTCAAAGGGATCCAGCACTACGACCAAGAGTATCCTGCCATTCCTCCCCTCGCCACTGCAACTTTCATAGCAGCATCTTGCAGGTAAAACCACAATAAAGGAAATACCTTTTTGCTTCAGAAAGAAAGGCTGCATTAGATTTATGTTGTAATAAATAATAAATTCTTATGAGCATATATATGAAGTAAAAAGTTTTAAAATAGCAATGAAATAGACATTCTGACGGTACTAAGTGTACAGTTGATTACAAAATTATTACCTTCAATGATTTTGTACATTTTTTAAATTGCTCTTTAAAAGATTGCCAGATTTTTAACAGAGCATTTAGATGCAGGCTATTTTTATTGATAGTAAGTGTTTTTATTTGCAAAGAAAAATAGAATTATTTTATAAAATTGAAAATGGCCAGAGTCCATATTGTTAACTCTGACAACTGATCTTTCTGTTCAGACATACAACAAACTATAAGTCTTTAACTAAGGAGTGGTGTAAGTGTGTGAACTGAAGTTAAAACAGAACATTTGTCCAATATTCACTTCAGAACAGATTTGAGACATCACTTGTAAAAGCATCATGTCAAAAACTAAAATAACTTGACGCCTGAGAAGGATTGCTGATGACACAAAGCGGGAGAATGACATATAAAGTTGTCAAAACATTTCAAAGTATCCAGAACTGGAATGGAAAGTATGAGGAACATTTAGAAAATAATCACATTTTAATAGCGGGGCTGATAGTTTTGACCTCAACTGTGAGTTGCATACTTTTGTTATGGTCGTTTAATAGCCATATTAAAATAATGGTAATTTATTTATGTTAATCTGTCCTGTTAATGGCCTCAAGAATATAACCTTGATCTGGCTTTGTCATGTTTAAAGAGCAGCTGGCATTCCTCCAGAGACATTTTGTCTTATCACCATTGCATTATTGCAGGTTGATAAAGAGCCAAGTAGAATAATTACCACTAAACGCTGATTAATTAGGTGATAACTGAAATGACCCTCTGAGTTGTTGATTGGTGCGTTAATGTGTTGTGCCAAGTCTGTGGTCTGACACATCTCGAGTATCATCAGTCTCATAGCATTAGGTGACACTACTTCGTCCTATAATGAGCTGTTCTTCCTGTCCAACCCTGGGTAGAGCAGTCAAGTCACATCTGTAAAAATATTAGTAGTGATTTGGTCATTAAAGCTGTTAATCATTTCTTTTAACCCCATACCTGTCTGGAAAAATCTGTGACAGACAAAATCTGTCCTTTCACATTATAGATTTTCTGTACCTTGAATTAATGTCCACAAAAACGAGTACAACATTTATTTAGTTTTTTCTTTCACACTAAAATCTGTAAAGCACTAAAGCTTTAATTTCTCTCTCTCATGGTCGGTGAATTCAGTCATTATAGGCTTAGTGTAACATTACTTTCCAAAAAAAAAATAAAAAATCTTCATTTAAAATTTCTTATAAAGCTTCTTATAGTATGTTTAATTAATATGTCATTTATAAATAGGTGTGTGATATTTGTCTTTCACTTGCAGCTTTAACATCGCACTGTGGCCAGTGTGGTCCTTCTTCACTCCGCTCATCCTCTTCACACAGTTCATGGGTGTGGTCATGATCATCTCCCTGCTTGGATGAGTGTGACAAGTGAGGGTGATAATCCTGTTCTGATTGTCTGCTGTAGTATATTTTATTAAAAGTGTTTTTTATTGAATGAATACTTTTGTATTTGACCCTCTAAACGTGTTTATTAAAGTGTTGCTGCTACACCTATCACATGTTCAAACCAAATGCTTTACATTGAACAATGAAAACATGGTTTCTTCTGTTTTGCAGACTGCCACTGTGTTAACCACAAGGGGCAACGACCAGGGCTGTTCAGTGAGGCCATGCGGAAGTAACTTTACGTTGTAATCCCAACGCTTGGCCGCTGAGGAATCGATCGTCTGGCTCCAAGAAGCTTTTTTCCCATAGAGAAACATTGGACTGAAAATACTAAGCGAATAAATCTTTTTCATGGGTCATCATGGTCTCAAACGTTTTATTTGGACCTTCTAATAAGTAATGTGATGGTCCGTCTTTAACTTTTTGCTTCGTTGTTAAGATATTATGGCCAATAATCTGACAAATCACTGCCGTGCTGGGGTTTGATTGACATGTCGCTATAGCAAAGTCAGACTGATTCAGAGCTTCATATGATCTATTTATTCAATATGGGCATAGTTATACATGAGATTCACTCGACTGCAGCTGTGGGTAAGTGTTTACACTTACAACACTGTGATATGACTTTGTTTGACACCGTGTGGTGAAGTTTTACTGCATCAGTAAGCTGGCGGCTAATGTTAGCTCTCCCATGAGTCCCCTGGCATGAACGCTTCATAACACTGTCCAGATGTGGTTCCAGCCTGTTTTTGGCTCCAAGATGCCGTCCAGGAAGTGACTCGTCGATTGGCCTCAAAACAGCCCTTCAGAAGCTAATGGGTGACGTCACGGTCACCCATTAGCTTATACAGTCTATGTTTAACCACAATGTTCAGTTTTGTCATTATTGTTTCTATTTCATACTTTGTTCTTGATTCTTAAGTTTCTTTTATTTAAACATCTTTGCACTGATCAAACATAAAATATTTCAAGACCTTTAGACTGTCTTAAAATTAAACACCACCACCTTGTCTTTAAGCTTAAACATAAAAAAGAAACTACAATAAACCTCACAAAAGCACTCTTGTTAACTAACTCCTGTTAATGCTGTTAACTTTACAACACTGACAGAAGGTGGATGAGTGAAGATGAATACATTGTGGGATCAGCGTGGATTTTGGCGTTCCAAGAGTTTAAATGTTTTCATTCAGTTTTTGATTTGTCATAGTGGGAAATGCAGTTATTTGGTATTATTCAAACCAAATGATTTTATAATGTATAAGAGCCGTTACAGTTGGAGTTGAGCCGTTAACTTTAGTTTTGACATCTATGTTTTCCTTGATGTCAGATGTTACCATAAAAACCTGATGTTCTTTAGTAGTGCAGAACAACTGTGGTGGAGAAAAAGTACTCTATGCCATTTAACTTGTTCAATTAAATGAAGACATTTTTTACTTATTTTTTATTTCTTCTATTGACATTTTTTCTGAAGAATGTTAAGGCATATGCTCATGTTCTGTAGAATGTTTTTCTTGAATAAAATTTAAAAGCTCATTTCACTATGTATATCATTGTCATTGCTCATCAAAGCACAAAAAGGCATATTAATATTGGCTTATTTTGTTGGCTTGAAGACGTGATGCTTCAGTTTGACATTATGTATGTGATGCTATGGAGAAAAGGTCAGCAAACTAAAGATGGTTGACAGTGTTGTTGACTTCAGGTAACATAAAACCAATGAGACCAATCCATGTAAATGCAGGTTTAACGCACAGTCACGGTAATGTAAACATTTTCTTTTAAATGCACGGATGCCACGTATTTTAATCAGAGCCTTCGTTGTTTTCAGTCTGTGGCCTCTGACCTCAGATGCGAGCTGAGGCTTTCATCACTTCATTACTGTCTTACAAAGTAATGATCACACTACTGGCGTTTCCCACATGAAGAGGACGTCCTTGAACATCACACAACGAACCACGACGGTCTCAGGCCCGTTCATGAGCCTCGATAAAGAGCAGATTGTCCTCTTTTGTTCTGAAATGTCCTGATTGAATGATCAAATCGATCCCTGGCTGGTGACCGGATCATCCCGATTACATCCCCAACCCTCGTCACGCTTTGGCGCACGCGAGACAGATCCTTGAGTTTTTTTTTTTACTTTAAGTTGGAAAAATCCAACTTCAAGAGTCACTAAATATATTTAAAGGTAAATGTGCCAATTCGTCCGCAGTTTGTTTGACCACTGAAGAAAGTGTCACGGATTCTGTGCTTTTCCACATCAGGCCTTTATCAGCTGAATCAG
>JAQQAE010005152.1:0-17934 GCA_029823295.1 Pseudamia nigra | reverse complement strand
GCCGCTCCCTCTAGCGGTCGCAGAGTGGAGGCCACATGACTCGCCGCTCCCTCTAGCGGTCGCAGAGTGGAGGCCACGTGACTCGCCGCTCCCTCTAGCGGTCGCAGAGTGGAGGCCACATGACTCACTACTCCCCCTACACCTGACCTACACCTGTAGGTGTATTGAGACATATGTAACCTAAACCTCTGTAGCTGTTAAATATGAAATATTAAAGCCATGCATGCAAATTTTGTCTCAGTAGCATCTGTACTATTTACTCTTTTTCATCAGCTCCTTTGTTCTTGGTAGAAAATGTTCAGATCAGAACGACTTGTTACACGGCCTGAGGATGGTATTTTTTTTTCTTACTTTCATATCATAAAAATAAAAAAGAAAAACCATACTATTGAAATGATTCAAGATTTTTATTTTTTTTTTGTTGTAGCCAAAGCTCTGATGTACTTTGCATGTCTACTGTAATGATATTTGAAGTGTGAAAAATGGACAGCTGGAAAGAAGTGCTTTTCTTAGTGCTGTTAAAAACTCTGCAGTGTGCATATATTCATTCATAAATAATGTAAATGAACACTTGTTACAACATCGTTCCAACATTGCACTGTTTTCATATCAGTAGTAGAAAAACCTCTGCAGCCTTGTAACGGCTGCATGTACTGAAGTTGATTTAGACCTGGTTTTTCCCTCCGTGGCCTGGTTTTTCCCTCCGTGACTCGCTTCATGCTCCCCTGTAGTGGTCCTGACTCTTCTAGGAGGTTAGAGGCAGTTATTAATGCTTTCAATTAAACATCTTTAAATAAAACGGCCTTAAATACACCCAGTCTCATGACTGGACATACCCTGGAAAATTGAAGGAATCAGCAAATGTGATTTAGTCTAATGCAGTCAGTCTGTTTTGGAATTGATGTCACATGTTTTGAATTTGTTACTAGCAGTGTTCATCGTGGTCTTTTCTGGGTCATTCCATAAGTGAGATATTGCAAGTCGTGCATTTCATCTGTTTAAGTTAAGGTTAAAAAAAAAGGCAATTATTATTATGTAAAAATTGATTTCGACATTATTCTTAAGCTACACCTGTATACAACATATTAAACATATAGTGCAGTCAGTGTATTACTGCAATGCAGTGATACACAAAGTGTACTTTAATTTGCTGTACGTTAACCCAATTTAAGTTGGTGTGTATTTAATTACCAGTCGAAAAAGACAACGTCAGTTATGACATGAGTCAACACGATAGCTTTAAAGTGTTTGAACCAGTTTACTTGAAACCTGCTGTGGTTATTGACGACTTAAATATTCTATCAACACTGAGAATTTGTGACGCTATTGTCACAAAAAAGACACAAAAGCATGAAGTGGTAAGATCTTTTGCATTTTGGTGGCTATTTCGATTGGAGACAGTTGAACAAACCACTTAATCTGACCATAATGTGGTCATCGTTGGGTATTTACAGTTTTTCCGTTGTAACATACATTACACGACAGATTTTCACAGGTTCAAGTGTTTTGATGATTTGTGGCGATTGATGACAGAGCTATAGGTAACGTGATTTAATAAACGAATTTAAAACAGTAACTGACCACATCTTTTCAGTAACTGGTCTCCTCAGTAAATGAATAAGTAAACATAATCTGTCAGTACGATATCACTCCACAGCAGACACACTCACAGTTTCTGCTGAAGAAATTGCAGTTACTATTATTATTTTATTATTATTATTATTCAGATTTTTTTAAAATCCACACAGTCGACTTCTAATTTATTTTTCAAGCCGTGAGGCAAAGTAGATGACGTGACTGATGGCCGAATGAGGCGCCAACTGTCCACTTCGAATCAGATAATTCAAAATGTGAGTTACATTTGTGAAGACCTACAGCTGCAAGGCTCTATTTCTAGTCCACTTGGTACTAGAAATATTACCTAGTACCAAGTATGACAAACATATCTGAAAGAGGTGGATAAATGGCTAAACTTATGGGGAAAAAAAATCCCGTCCACATGGTTTTGGCTCACTCTAAAATGCCTCTCATCTCCAGTTTGTGTCCAGTTGCTTAAACAGTAACACTGAACCCACGAAGATGGAGCCTCACACAAAGAAACAATCTTCTGCCCTCGCCGTTGTAATGGAATTTCAGCCACCGAATGATAGCGTCCAGACTTTTTTTGTAATGTGTGAAACTGACCAGGCGTTGCACGGAGATCAATTGCTGTTTACGCGTCAGAATTGTGTGGGCTGAATGAAATGCAGCTCTTGGACGGGATCCAAGGAGATTGCTGAACACAAATTTGTCATTACTGTACTCAAGTGTATACACATTTTCTTTAATGAATAAATTTGTGGCCAGATGGCGTAGTTTACTGAATATTAGGCTGGATGTCTTAGTGAAACAGATGTGAGCATGAGTCACATCTTAAATGCATCTTCAGAGCTGTGGGGATCTCAGAAAGAAATGAACAGGTTTGGGAAGAACAATCGTCAGTTTGCCTTCATGTCAAACACGTGTATAACTTTATCGGGGAAAATACAGAGGATTCATGGTGTTTATGAAGGGCGTAGGCATCAGCAGAGCCGTGATGGGTTCAAAGAGTGCTGTCTTGTCAGAGCGGGGTGGGTTCCCTCTTCTGTAACCAGGAAACACTGGTTTCCTTTAAAGGAACTGTGGGATGCAAAGCCGTTCTGCCCTTGAGTGACACGCCGCTGTTGTTGGAAATGAAAGCGTAATAAAACTGATATATCTCGCTGCCAAAGGCAAAGGGCTGACATTTTTATTGGCTGCAGATGCAACAATTTTATATTTCAAAATGTTTTTTTTAAGTTTTATTGTGTTTGGCCTAACTGTTTACCAAAATTTGCAAATTTGCAGAGGAGAGATTGATGAAGCTCTTTAGGACGAATCTAAATCTCCTCCACCTGAGCTATTCTTTTCTTTCTTCTCCCCGCTTCGGTTGCCATGGTTCTCCATCGTCTATCATCACGTTCTCCATTTGTGTCCCGGTGTCATGTGATGTGTGTAGGATAATCTCCCTTTTCATCTCAATTTGGGCCTTTTCTTGTCCTCGCTGCATCGTCTTCTTCCTCCTTTCATTGGTTCTTCCTCCCTCTTTTCCTCTCTGTAGCATGTAATGACCTGGTGGCCTCCGGCAGAGACAGGAAGCCCAATACTTTCATCCAAGTGGCTGTCATAGATCCCCACAAGCAGGACCTCGTCTCTCACTCCTGCACAGAGATTGTTGAGGTAAGGACACACACACACACTCCTGCCTCTCGCTGACCTTTGATGTTTGTTGTTTTTCTGTGTCTGGGTCACGGGGTCATCGTTGGTGTTCTCTCCATCGCTGCCCGTCCTTTTCTCAGTGCTTTTTTCCATCCGACTCATGGAGCTGGAACAGACGAGCAGCATTAACCTTCTCTTTTTCTGGTGACAGTCGGCATCTACATGATATATTTCGTGCGTGGATCTCATTTGGGACGTATGAACATTGTGTGGTTTTTGGGTTATTTGCATGTATTGTTGTGTGAAAGATTTGGTCTGTTTTACCCTCTTTAAATGTTTCCCACTGTGACATCAGTTTGTTACGTAGCAGCTTTACAAGTGCTTTTCGAGAGGCAACAGCTGCCCCCAGTCCCGCTACAGAACACCCACTTCCACACATGTACATAAACACACGCACTTTTTTTCCCCCTCCTTCTTCATTTGAGGGCAAAGTTTCCTGACAAAAAGGAGACGCTTTTATTTTCCTGCTAATGCAGTAAAACTAAATTAACATAACCGTCTCTTTCAAAGACTGCAATTCAAGTGTTTTTCCCTCAGTTTTAACATTGGAACAGAAGTGTGTGTGTGTGTGGAAACACAGGATGTGGTAGGATACTGTATGCTGGCTCAGCCCGCTCTGCAGACACTTTGAGTGCCGCTGGAGTTTTGATTTCATGGCTGTAAGGTTGAGGATTTGGAGTAGGATCTGAGGATATGGACTGCTTTCGGCTCCACAAAAACGGGGTACGTTCACGTTCTCTGTTATTTTACGAGTCTTTTTAAAGTGAGGTTTGCAAGCTTGTAAGATGCGTTCAACGTAGTCTGTGGAGTATTGTGTGCCAGTGATTTATTTTATCTGGATTGAGAGGTGAAAGTGGACATCCGATGCATCCCTACCGTACATCTGAGCATATTTAGCACTGAAGTCAGAGTCAGCCAGACGAGTATTATCTGTGCCAGCACTGAAAAAAAATCCAATGTGACTTTGAAATAATCTTATCCCTTTCAATCACACGCACACGTGTTTATTAGATCAGAGGGTGGTTGTCAGGACGGTGGTAACAAGGTCCCATTCTTATGCTGTTGTCCAACACGCACAGCAGCAGATGTTCATTAACCTGTGTAGCCAAACAAAGACCTGTGTG
This sequence comes from Pseudamia nigra, assembly GCA_029823295.1. Lineage (NCBI taxonomy): Eukaryota > Metazoa > Chordata > Actinopteri > Kurtiformes > Apogonidae > Pseudamia > Pseudamia nigra. The sequence continues at coordinate 13,534 of JAQQAE010005152.1, read as the reverse complement.
TGTGTGTGTGTGTGGGGGTGTGTGTGTGTGTGTGCACTCTGAATTTGAAGAAAGCTCAACTGCCACTTGTGGTTCTCCTGTTTGTCACATTCCCGGGATGCATGCTCTCAACAGCTGCCGTTGGCTTCGCCGGACACTGAATGGAGGCTTGGCAGCGTGAAAGCGCATTAGTCCTTCCGTGTGATAGGTGTATTATCAGGAACCCACTGTATATAAGAGTTTAATTTAGGAGATAAATGATGGAACAAGCCAGCTGCTACACGGCCCCCTCTGGCTCCGTCCATGAATCATCAAACGGGGGTCAGATAAAACAGAACACGATCCTTTTAACCGTGCAGGATCAGACGACCTGATAGTGAAACCGGTGACTCGTCTACGAACGATGTTACTGTTTGGAATATTAAAAGATGACAGAGCAGCTTCACTTGACTACGTAAGGGGCAACCATAGCACAATTTTCACATATGTAGAAAATAATAGGACAAAAACACAAATGAACCTCACAAAGTACACATGGTAGGAGTGACGTAGCGTGTGGTTTGGAGCTGGGAGCCAACGCTGTATTTTCACAACTCGTAGACCTTCTTTATCACCACAGAACAAGTTTATGTGTCAGTGTGGGTCGTGTATCTTAATCTGCTGTTGGTGAAACAGAAAGGATCAGTGACAACTTAAGTAGAGAATATAAAGCCCTCTATGTCGGTTTAAGTGCAATAGGAAACAATCTTTGATGACATGTGTTTGAAGCCATGAAGAAGACGTGGTATCTTTGTCTCGGAGTGTTGAGTATGATGAAACAGCCTGTGGCTTTTGGGCAAACTGTAGCTTCTTACTCCTTCTCATGTGCTCGCTGTTTCCTATATGTTCAGTGCGACACGCGAGAGGAAAAATCAGAATGGAAAGAGCAGCATTTTCTGCCAAACCAATATATGCCTGTGTAGGAAAATCCCATTCCTGAAACATGGGCAATGGCTGCGGGAGTGGTGAATACTCCGGGGGATTTGACGTCAAGTAAAGCCAGGGGATAAAATGGCCTTTGATGTCATGCTAGTCAAGCGAAGACCCCCCTGCCTGGACAAAGTCCAAGAAGTCTAGTCTGCATGTGTGTAATTACGAGTGGTCAAGGGAGGAAGAAAACCCTCCGGTGTGGGGAGGCTGGAGGCTGAGTATTCATACCCCAACCCACACCCTCCCCAACCCAATCTCACAAACACACCCTCTAATCGTCCAAGTTGGCCGTCCCATGGAGGTTTGCAACCAAATGGACAAAAAGACCGGACTGGAGCAGTTGTCTCCCACAGCATATGTCGTCCACTTTTATGACGGACCGGCGTACGTCTTTGTGTGAAGGGAGACAGGCTTACCGCGTTAGCTCATCTCAGTCCATCAGCAGCGCTAAGAAGATTCAGCCGCAGCCCAGGCTGCCAAGCATGCTGGTAAGTCTGAATGAGGCCTATTCAGCGTGCCGGTGAGGGAGGTGCTGCGGGGGGGTTACGGGTGCGCATACCTGCGCATTCGTGAGCAGAATGTCTTTTTGTCTGCGTACTGTACCGATATAAATCCAGATTTGCACTGAGCTCAAAGCAGGGCATTAGTTCCACCGTGTCCATCCTTGTTATGCTGAATCAGGGATGTGTGTTTAGGATGAGCACACACACACCGCAGAGCTTCACGGTGCCGAGCGTCAACACCGGCATTACTGTGTCCACAAAAGGCTGAAACAAGAAGCAATAGACTTGTTTTATTTCCCCTTCGTCACTGTCTGAAGGTTTCTGAAGGATCAGTGTGGTTCGCGGCGCGGAGAGTGTGTGTGTGGGTGTGTGTGGGTGTGTGTGTGTGTGTGTGTGTGTGCCAGCAGGTGAATATATCTTCATGCTTTGAGTGTCAACTCTCCAGCACCATGACTTATTGCAGTGCAAGGCCGTGGCACGTTGTGGTCACGATTACTGGTAATACTAGCGTGATTGTATTACATGTACTGAGGTGGGACACATTCGTTACTCAGGTAGAAGTACAAGTACACAGAGTTGTGTACAAGATGAATGTAGAGGTTTTCTTTCAGATTATTTACTCTTCACCCTCGTCTGGTTTTCGGGTCAAATTGACCCTTTGTCATATATTTGTAAAGAGCAGCTGTGTGGTGTGGAAACACCAGTACTGGAGTAAAAGGAAGTAGAAGTACTCCTAACGTTATATCTTTTTTTTTTTTTGGTGATTTGTTCAGTTTTGTGGTTTATTTTATTCATTTATTCTTTTAACCTTGTTTTGCTCCATTTCTTCATCATTTTGTTCATTTTTGCTTGTTTTCTTGATTTTTTTTTTCTTTTTGCTTTTTTTGGTTCATTTTGTTGCTTATTTTGTTGATTTTGCAGGATGACTTTTCATTTTTCCTTTCAGATTTGGTCATTTGCTTGGTTATTTTTGTTCAACTTGTTGTTCTTTGTTTATTTCGTGGATAGTTTTGCTTCTTTTTGTGCAGTTTTGTTGACATTGATGATTATTTTGTTTCATTTTATGAATAATTTTGCTCATTTTCTTTGTAATTTTGTTCAGTGAAGATAAGTTCCATACTTTTTTTTCTTCAATGTTGTTCATTGTTTTCATTTTTAAGTATTTTGTTTGTTTTGGTGATGACTTTGTTCCTTTTTTTTCCACACAACACATTTTCTCTTTACAAATATATGACAAAAGGTTCAATTTGACCCAAATACCAAACGAGGGTTAAAACATTAAAGAGAAATCAAAGTTGGCCTCTGAAGAATGTTTCTACTGGTTGTTTTCATGATAAAAAAAATGAACTTGATATAATGAGAAGATTAACTACAAAGTGAAAAAACACACCAAAAACTCAAACTAGTTCACTTCGATCCACTTAAGAAAGTGTCTTTTTTATTCCTTTTTTTTTTTTCAGTACACGGTGACGCAAAATAAAGATTCAGAAGAATCAACATCCGTTTTTTATATAAGGAGCAGTATCGATAATTGTCTTAAAAGCAATAAGTTCTCGGAAACAGAAAGTACAAATTCCTGAAAAATGTATTTTTGGTCGTTCAGTAAAGCTTTTGTATTTTCTTACTTCTCATCTCTGTTTATGCAGCATTACTTTGGTCAAATAATGATGCTTTTAGAGGTGCTGATCTCTCATTTTGTTAAATGGTTGTAAATATGATTGTGAGAAACTCTTTCAATCTTCAGCTGTTACTTTAAACTCTTGGCCATGTTAGTACCGTAATCACAAACAAATTAATAAAGTACATTTTCCCATTTAATTGTTTTAGCACCGGATTCACTACATTTGTCATAGGTTCTTTATATGCGAGTTATGGCTATTAAATAACGAGACTGCGCTTATGAGGATAAAACTACGTGGTTCAGTCACACAGTGTTAAATATTAAAGGTTGGCTGCTCTAAGGTTCCAATAAATGATGCCTTCAGTTCACTGCAATGTTCTTAAAAGCTGAGCAAGGCATTAACTTGAAGTTTTTGGTGAAAACATTATTCAGATGTTTAGCCCATGAACTGCGGCGCATGTGTTTGAATGGCACAAAACGTTTTGTGGCGGCGGAGACGACGTCCAGGACAAACTTCTTAAAATATGTCCCAGAAAAATGGCGCGAAAATATCTGTGGGGAGAGAAACTCTAACTGTAAAAATGGTTTCATTCTTCACCAAGACGACACAGCAGCTCACGCCGCGCACTCAGTTAAAAACAAATCCTGGTGCGCCGCCACCCTCCCCGTGTGGCTTTTTCCTAACGTCAAAGGAACACGTTACGCCGTACATCAGAAATTAAGAAAACTACTGCACTGCCTTGATCAGTGGAGAACCCGAATGCAGCGAAGAAGGGGATCATATTGGAACGGAAAGACAATATAAAATGTTTATGGTCAATAAAATAGCATTAATCTTGTTTTTTTTTTTTTTTTTTAATAGCCATACCCCATGCAATCATACTTGTACAAATACGTCAAGGTTGAAGTAGAACTACTTTGTTTTTTTTTTACCAAAGGGTGTGACCACATTCATGCCTGTCTGCCAGTCTGTCTGTGTCACACTCATTACCGTCCCCGGTGGGTTCTGTTCTAGAGACGCCCATCAGAGCAGCAGAGCAACAGGAAGCCCCCAGCGTAAACACAAGCTCTTTGAGTTGATTCAATACCGAAGCTTAAATCTTTCCAGAAAAGTCCCCAGTTTCTCATGCAATAAATTTCACGTACACTAAAGCTTGAAACCAAATGTATAGTTCGCACATTTTTAAACCTGCCCATAAATTATTCGTGGTCCGTGTCAAGTTAAATAAGTAAACAAGAGAGGCTCGTTTTAAAGCTGAAAAAATAAATAAATTAAACATTTCTTCTGAGGGTATACCTCTGCCAAGGCGGTTGTTCACCCAACCCAGGATTACACAAAAACTACTGGATGGATTTTGACAAATGGCTCTTTCTCGCAATGTTAAAGAAAGTGAAAAATTGATCCAGAATCTGCTTTAATACCTAATGGATTCATCCTTTAATTTCATCAAAAATCTGCCCAGTAGTTTTTTGTAATCCTGCTAATAAACAAACAGACATCAGTAGATAACCTCTGTGGCAGAGGAAAAAATTGACAAAATTAGCATTAAATTGAGTTTAATAAGTAAATAAATAAATAACCAGCAACAAAAATCTACTGTAAATAATTAAGTCCATTTTAAAAACTAACAAAAAGCACACATTAAAATTGAACAAAAATCAGCAACATATGTAACAAAAAAAGTAAAAATGAGTAACATACGCAACAGTTCTTGTAGAAAAAAAAATCTTTTTTTTCTTGATATTTGACATTATGTATTTTTTCTATTTGCGTGGCTCTAGGTCTGCCACTTTACTGATAAATTAATACACTGATATTACCTGCAAGATTAAAAAAAAGGTGAACACAACATACGAAGCTGTAACAAATTCAGCAATTTCAAGTATTTTTTTTCCCCAGATATTTTTGTTCATAATCAAGAACTTCTACTTCTCCTCAAGTCATTACAATTATAAAGTCACAATACTTCTACTTGAGTACTGTTTCCTTTTTTCTCCATACTTCCAACCCTGCGACTGTGACATGAAATTCAAATGGCCCGTTGTCAAGGATGATGTTCCGGGGGCGTGACTGGGTATTGTGATTATTCTGAGTATGTGTTTGCTAATGCCATCCAGCCTCTGGTACGTCTGAAGACACATCACTGCCTGCTGTGCTGTGGCACGTTTAATCAGTTGCCAACCTGCTATTGTGCCAGTTTACCTTTCCACATTTGCTGCTCCTGAACTGTGGTCTCAGTTGGGAGACCGTTGCTATGCCAGCGCTGCAGGTAGACCCACCAGGGAGAGGTCTATCTGCTCCCCTTTCACACCCAGGAGGGCTGGAGGCGGAGTGGGAGAACTGTGGAGGAATGCCGCGAGGAGTAGGACGACTGGCTGAGCCCAGCTGTTGGCTCATTTTCACCCCCCCCCTCCTCCCTTCTCCCATTGGCTTCCTGCTTTTTCCTGCTTTTCTCATCAACATGTGTGTTACGCATGCACAATCACGTGCACACACGAACGCATGCAATATCTGACTGTTTTTCTGTGTCGTCCCTTTCTCCGACAGGCCAACAAAGACCCGGTGTTTCTGACGGGGGTGACCTTTCCTTCGGAGTACCCCGCCATCCTGGAGACGGTGGTGAAGCTGAATGTGTATGATGCAAAGGACAAGAGCCAGGAATCAGTAAGTGAAGTAAAGCAGTTTTTCTTATACAGTGGAACCGCCGGGTGCGTCAGCAAACACGTTTTTCAGATTGGGCAAAATTTTGTACTGGTTCGTGAGCAAAAACTCACCTGAAATAGTGCTTCGTTTTGTGTTTTTTCATCGTGGGGCCTAAGAAGGATGCTAGCGGTAAGACGAAAACCCGTAATATGAAAGGATGCGGCGGATCTGTCCGCAGTTAAAGGAATTTGTGCGGTGTATCTTTAAATATTATATTTCACCAAAGATAAAAGAAAACTTTTCGCAACCTCCAACAACACCATCGGAAACAAAATTAATCAAATCGACACAGATACTCTGTCAAAATGAACTTATATTTGCAATATGAATTCAAAACAAAACCACAAACTCCACTCGACTTAAGACGGGTGACGCAGCCACGGATACTTAACCCGGACAAATCCCTCACCACACGATCCCGCTCAGCGTCCGGTCGCGACTCCACATTCCTCCACCAGCTCAGTCCAGATGCATCCACTGGAAGAATAAAGCAAAAAAATGGAATAATATCCTTTCCGATGCAGTCTGATCCAAGCCGCTGAGCAAACATGGTCTGCTCCCCGGGTCATCACCCCCATGACTCACGTCACCTCCCCTTATATCACCTGAGATGAAAAAATAAAAACACCCGGGTCGTGAATGGATTCAGTATTTTAGCAAAAGATCGTTGCCTACTGAAAGTGATGATGAGGATGAAAGTGTGGTGAAACAGGCCAAAACCATTGAAAAATAAGGGGAAAAATTATGACTTGTATGGGAGTTTTCGTGGGTCTTGGAACGGATTAATTGTTTTTACATGTATTCTTATGGGAAAACCGGTCCCGGCTCACCAGTTTTTTGCTTCACGAGCTTGATCCCGGAACGGATTCATCTCGAAACCCGGGATTTCCGCTGCACTTGCATGTCTCACTTTGCATAGAAAAAAGAGAATAAGGGAGAATGACGATCATACATCTTTCCAGCTTGCGATGCTGCCCTGAGATTCAAACGTTGCTCGGAACGAACGTAAAACGAAGTAGAATCTCATGTTTGAATCTGTCCTACAGATTTTGTGACGCAAAGAGTTTTCGGTGAATTATTGCGGACAGTGAATTACGGTACAACCTCTGTAATCCTGAGTTGGAGTAAAACTCAAGGCCAGACCTTTGCCTTGATTTTTGAAGGGACAGGGCGTGCGGCGTTCCGTGAGCGGCGAAGCGTGGCCACCCGTGCTGCGTTGTCAATCCCCTGGGAAAACCAGCCGGCACATCAGTAAGACTGGGAAAAAACATCTTACTGGGCCGGGACTCGCATATTCAAAACAGATTCTCGAACAGCCTGCTGTGTGTGGGCGCAGGCTTGATATTAATCAACCTTCAACCCTGGGCGATGAGATCTTAATTTGACATAATTTACTAACACTTTGTGAGATTTACAAGGAGTAAAGACTGTATTATTCACAAAGCTGTGGTTAATATCTTTAAAGATTTTTCACTGGCACAAAACCAGCAGCAACAAACACATATTCAGAATTCACTCATTTCTGCGTAAGTGACCTTAATTGCTCTGTTAAACAGTTCTGCGTTTGGATGTGTGATGTGCGACTCACTGGATTATGAGTTGATAATGTGTATTTTCTGTTTTGATGAGACCAAACATGTAACTGAGGATCCACCAGTGTGGGTTTTTTTCTAGCCACGTGGCCCGTATGACGTCCATTGTGAAAAACAAAGAAAATAAGTTCCATAATGTAAGTTTCAAATGAAATTGCATTTGCTGTGTCTGTGTAATGGCATGAATGCATGTGTCTGGCTGCAGTCATTTTCCTTCTCTGAATTCAAGCCTGAAACATGATCCCAGATGAAATTTGCTGTGGTGCTATGGGAACACGATGGCTTATTGTAAGGTGTGCATTGAATATTCATGTTGAACAACACCCGTGAGAGCTCGGTGCTGTATAAACTTCACCTCCATGCTAGGAGTGTTGTACTACGCGGCGCGTTGCATTACCCCAGCAGGTTTGACTGAACAGGGTGTGGGGCCTTTCAATTTGATCATATTTCACCCAAGCATGTTAAAATTGTTGCTAAATTCAAGATAAAAAAAAAATAACTCAAATTTGCAGCCACTCCCACAGAAGTTGTGAATGTGTGGCAGTGTGAAGTTTGAATGTCCTTTTCCTCTTTCATGCGAGTGAGATTTGTCAGTAGCTGCTGTCACTCTGTCGAAAACATCACTGATACAGAAAAACATTTCACTCAAGCCTGGTTTTAGGGCTCAAGTCTAACCCTTACAGGACTTTCAAACTTCTAATCCTCCCACCCCTTTGCTTTATATAACGCTACATAAAGTCTTGAATGATGATCAGTACCACAAATCCACACCTGTCCTCTCAGTGGCCTCGTATATACTGAAGAATCCCTCTTTCCCAATTTATTCTTTATTTTTTCAAGCACCGGTGCCTCCGTTCGGTGCCCCCGCTCGGCCGGGCATGGTTCGCCTGTCTGCGTCTCATTAGGGACCCTTTAAGTGACACAGCCATGACCTTAAACACGAACAGGCACAATGCATCAAGCCCCGGCTCCTTAAGTGGGAGATCGGGACTCATTCAACCAAGGCCGGGTCGTTAAATATTGCATTTTAAAAGAAGAGCACTGGGTCAATTTGCTGTATTTGTGTGCATGCCTTTTACAAATTAGCAGTCGAAGGTTTCACATGTCACTTTATGCAATAAAAAGACCAAAATGATTCGCCTGTTTTCAGAGCGGAAATAGGCATCAGGAAATTGATGGAGGGTTTTTTTTTTTTTTTTTGATGATGGCTTTAACATTCATGCAAGACTTTCATCGTATGATTTCCCTCCGCTGTGGGCGTACCATTTAGATATTCTCAGATTACACTGGCTACATGGTCATGAATATTTGAGAGCACACTCAGGGCTGAGAGAACGATAAGTGGGCGAGCGGAGGTGAGGGAAGCGGGACGGGCAGGTTGGATATCGCCTGGGTGGCAGCGATCCCCCACCAGGAAAACCGGCGAGTCGGGCTTCGTCACCAGCGTCTTCGCCGTGACTGGAACCCAGACGTGAAACAATTCACTCCAGCTTACATTCTGTTCACTGAAACCAAAGTATTCCCTGTCAGTGAGCACTTAATTAAAGAATATCCTGATCCGTGAGCATGATTATTTATATAAAGATGATTTAAATACGTACAGCTCATAGACATAACTAATTTTCTGCATCTGGCCTTGAGAGATAACCATCATTCATGCTAGAAAGCACTAAATGATAATTACATTTCCAATGCTCCAGGGAGACACAGTGAATATTCTTTATGTGTTATAGTGTATAATAAAATGAATTTACCTGTTTTGGAAAGAAAGGTGAGGCAATTTGTTTAGTATGTGTTTGGTCATTGGATTTTCTTATCAGAAATGAGCATCAAATGCAATGAACTTCTTTTTTTTATTATCAATAAGGAATGAATGACAGAAAGAAAATGGCTTGGTTATTATTTTTCATTTTTCATAGAACAAAAATACAACCACTTGAAGGTGAAAAGGGGCTGATTTTCAAGGTAATGGTTCTTTACAAGACGACGTTAAATGGAAACATCACTAAATTAAAGGTCACACCTCCACCAAGGCTGTTTATTCACTCAGCATCCTCTGATTTTCCACGATGGAAGAATGGATCCGGATTCTCAACACTGATCAGTCATAGGTCAAAATAAATAACCCTGAAAACCTACGTTTGGAATTCTGAGTTTATCTGAGACAGATGAACAGACAATGATTTTTCATAACGGTGAATCTGGATTTCCTGTTCATCAGGGGGCATTGATCTTTTGCAGATACACAAATCTGACGGAGGCATATTGAATCTAAATCTACCTCAGCTACACACCGCGCTACAGCTCCATAAATATCGCCACCGTCCAAATATGTATTTTCATCTCACACATCAGGATCATGTTTAAAATGTGTCAATTGGTAGCATGTCATGAGATTTGAAGGACAAGATCCAGAATCCACATCCTGACGACCTCATTCGTAGCCTCCTCTAGTGAACATTTAAATAAACAGACCAACATGGAAACATAACTTCCACCGTGGAGATAATTTGTTTTTACACATGGGTAAGTTGGTGGGATTTTCCCGTCAGGCTTCGGCGTCGCCGGAAACGGCTCGTGTACTATGTCTACCTGCACAGAACCAACTTTTCTCACAAGTGGACTTTTTTTTTTTACCATGTTTTAAAAAGATTTTATAACAGACACACATTTTTTTGTGGGAGGATCCTCACCTGTGAACCAACGTGTTCCGTAACAGCTCGTTGTTAGTCAGTCAGACGAAAAACCCAGCGTAAAAAGCTGCCGCAGAAACCGATTCACTGCTGCGTGACACGTGCTCACGGATTATTTGCATTGGTGAATTGATGAGGATGCCTCTTTAATTAGATTTGATTCAGATCCAGAGACATGATTAATACAAGAAACACCCGTAAATATCTTCATGGGAAGCAGCAATGAAGTGACACGGTATGTGACGAACCACAATAAACAGTGTTACATAAAAGCCTGACGAAGCAAGCGGAAGAGTTTGAAATAAGCAAAAATGTTCAAATATCATCTAGTGGATCAGGGAGCAAAGATAAAGGCAGCTTTGAGATTTTTTGACAAAATGAATGTCAGCTCCTCCACCGACACCTCCAGGCGGTTTCACAACTGACACAACTGACTTTGAGGACTTTTAAATCCTCTTTAAATATAACTAATCTAACAGTGTTTATTTACTTTGCATTGAATCAAATGTTGAAAGATCAGGACTTGACAACCAACAGAATTATATTATGTCTGGTTTTATTATAAATTGTTCAAGCTTCTTCCACTCAAATTGAGAGTAAATGTATGCAGCCACTGCTAATATAATTTCCAAAAACTCTATTATTCCTGCAAATATACAAACATTTTTTTTTTGCCTGTGTTTCTGAAAATCAGCAAAAGTTTGTTCAGAAACATATTTAGAGTGTGCTGTGTTGCGGTTTTACGTTTCAGCCCACATGAACCTCTGATGAACCATTTAGGCCTCGTGTTACGTTGATGAGTGATGGGCCATAAATCACAGCGTGGTTCGTCTCCGAGAGGTGAGATTCACGGAGAGTTTTGAGTTAAAAGCAAATAAGGCCGTTTGTGTGTCTTGGGTTGATCGCTTTTGTGCTCACTTACCTCCGTGAAGGGGCTCGGAGGCGCCCGTTAATGACAGAGCTGTGGTTTGTTGTCACTGCAAACCTATTTCTGAACGTTCTGGTGGCATAAAGGGAAGGACAGCTGCCTCTTCTCTCTAATCACAGCTTCATTTATCCCGCCTTTGCTCTCTGCAATCTGGAGTAAACGCGTAATGCAGTTTGCAGTTTGCATCTGCATTACCGGCCGCGGTGAGGAATTTTGATTGGTTTCCGTGATGTGCACTGTAGTGTGACACACAAAAGACCTTGTCTGGGTAAAACAGGAAAATGGAGCATGTCCGGTCATTTCCATAAAGCAGCCATAAAATGTATTCAATCAAATAAAACACAAGCAGAGGGGTTTTTACTGTGTTAATATAATGGCCATTTCTTCCTTGTGGTCCCTACAGCAGTATTATGATGTCACACACACACACACACACAGCAGACGGATAGAGAAAGATTTCTGTGATTCACAGGGCAACGGAGAAATCTCCATTTGACACACACTTGCAGGAAACTGGCTGTTATATGAATTGGGACGAGGTATTGTTGGACATTTTCACACTAAACGTGTTTTTATTGAGGTCAAATCAAGCTCATTGAACTTGAAATACACAGAAGTACTACAACACTCATTTCCAAAAACTCATCCACATTATCGTGAAATCACGTATCAGTAGCAAAGACAAGAAAATAATTAGAAACATCAAGATGTAATTTTATGTTCAAAGTACCACAGTGACGTGGGGAGCGGAAATATCGACAGGACGGCCTGACCACTTACCCTGAAAGTATTTTGTTATCGAACAGAAACCAGATGGACTGATAGCGAAGGGGAAATTGCAGCGGTTGAAGAAACTTTAGCTGGAATTTTTCATAGTCTGCTGTAAACCACGCGTAAGTAATGCTAAAAATGTTGTGTCACTCGAGATAAGCAGCCCAGTTCGAAACTACAGGCTGGGGTCTTTGGTGCAGCGCTGACGGAGAAGTGAAAAAGTTTTAAGTGAAACATTTACCGGCAAAACATCTTCGCTGAAGGGTTTTCTGTATGTGTGTGTATCTGGGCTGTCTGAGATCAAAGTTGTGCAGCCGGAGGGAAATGTAAAATCTTTTGTGATCAGTCCAAAACGTGGGTCTTCGGTTGCTCTCCACTGTTGGCCCATATTCAGCGATGATGACCAAACATAGCTTTTGGCAAAACTCTAAACATGCACAGGCTTGCTGCCTAACAACGAAATATTTTGCCTATGAATAATTTACTTGCAAGTATATGGCTTATTTACTTGTTGAAGCCTTTATTTACCAGTTGAGGTTTGGCAAGTGCACAGAAGCTTGAGAAAGATTACATTTCAGCTAGAGCTGAACATGATTTACTAGATGAACAACGCACTGTAGTTTATAGATGTAAATACATTTCCCTATAGCTCTAAATTTATGAGTCGTAAAGGATTATTTTCTTAGAGACTTGATTTAATGCTTGCTCCCTGTGGCTTACTGTCACATTTTTTAAGAATTTAAGAAGTAAGGCTCAGCTGAATATAAAGTCTTCTGGTAATCGTCAGTGTACATTTAATTTTTTACAAATGCTAAAGTTTTTGCTTCATGCCAATCAAGAAACATGCTTAATTTCAAATTGATATGTTACTCTGGAGATGATTCTTACTCAGAAAACGAGTTTTATTGTAATATATTCACTCTGAATATGTCTCCTCAATAGTATTTCCCCATTTCTTATATCGAGCTCCTAAATTTGCATCCAGAACTATTTTAAACTGTTTAATTTTCAACTCACAGCACGTCCTCCATACTTCCCAGATAGGTTATTAGATGTGCAGGATGTACGATAGGCCACTAACTATTAAGTTGCAACAGAGCAACTCACTCTCACTTCTGAAAGTCTCACTCGCAATGTGAAAAAACAAAAAACGTCTGAGTTGCATCTATATAAATTCCATCAAAGACACATCTCTTTGTGACATTTTCTGTTGGAGGAATTTACTTATTCAGTTATTGCGGTGTGCATCTTTACCAGCACGACTTTTTGCAAAGCCCCTGTCACCGCACACTGCTCTCAGCTCCCCCTGAGACGAGTGGGATTCATCTAAAGAAAGTAGATAAACTACAGAGAGAATGTCCACAGAGGTATTAAAAGGTGCCAGACATGGCATAGTTTGAACAAAGCAAGAATAATGGACACGGAAAACATTGTAAATCATCCCAAATCACAGGAGTAAGATGTCAGGATGCCTGTCTTTACATTTTGCAGGCATAAAAATCATATACAACCTCTACAATTACTACAGCGTCAGTGGTCCACAGATACGCTGGCTGGCCAAAAAAAAGTCACCACCTGGATTTAACTGAGCAAATACAGTAACAGTATTTCCACATACAGGTCTAGGTTCAGCAAGGTCCTAGGTCTTTATGTTGCTCGGTTTCCTGATGTCCTTACTGTGTGTTTGCTGGTTCTGAACCGGTCCAGTGTCTGTGTTGTTTGTTGTTCTGTCTCTACTCTTTTCTTTTGTCTCTCCTCTGTCCACTAACCCCAA
>JAQQAE010005151.1:0-17935 GCA_029823295.1 Pseudamia nigra | reverse complement strand
TGAAGGAATTCTTGTTTAATTTATATCAAAGTTGAACTCTTCATGAGTTAATTATTAATAGAACATTTTCAGCCATTTTTGTAGTTTTTCCAAACAATCTTTAAAATAATGTTATTAATTTGAGCAGGTAGTGGTTGAAAATGGTTAAATTATGTCCATCAGGTCATGTCACTTTATTAAAGTACCATCATAATTATGCTTTACATATTTTCTGATGATGAATAAAAACAAAATTATGAATAAATTATGCAATTTGTAGTATTTTTGTATTTTAGTGGTGTATTCCAGGTAAAATAACTAAACATGCTTTATAACTGTACCACTCTGTAAGTGTTTTTTTAATCTTTAAAGCATTTTCTTGACATTTTGGTTTATTTTTGTTTGCTTTTCTTCTGTTTGCGTCTAATTTGGTTAATTTATGTCATTATTTTGTACATTTTCCTTCTTTTGTGTTCCTTCTTTGTAGAAACTCCTTGATTGTTTTGCTCATTTTGTGTTTTTCCTCTTTTTTGTTTATTTTTTGTTCATTTTTCTTTATTTGCATTTAATGTGGGGCATATTCTTAATTAGTTGGTTCATTTTGCTTTTAATTTTGTTCATTTTTCTTCTAATTTTGTTCACTTTTATTTATTTTTGTCACAATTTTGTACCTTTTGCTTCTTACATTGCTTCTTGTTTTCCTGATTATTTTTTTCATTGTAAGTCAAAATATACTCATGATTGTTGCATTGTACTTTGCTTTTTTGCCTTAATTTTTTTTTTAAACTATAAGTTTAATGTCACCTTGTTCCTGTCCTTTAGTCCTTTAGCGGACACCTGCATGAAAGGGTTAATAAATCAGAATGAAAAAAAATTAACCCTTTGGATGATAGTGTTGAACATATACCACTAACCAGTTTTTTTTTTTTTTGAAAAATACATGTAATTCAACATTCTAAAAATAAATTTGACTTTGATTACTACGATCACTGGCTGACCAATCTGAATAATTAGTGAGAAGATTGATTTTAGAGCATTATTACTTTTTATGTCACATTGAAGTAAACAAGTTACACTTTCCCAACAGAACAAAAACACCCCACACAGTCAATAGTGGACATGGGTGAAGCTCAAAATTACTAAAATTATTTGAAAAACACACTTCCTTACCAATTTCAAAATCATCTCACTTAATGCACCTTCCACTACACAAATGTCCATCAACAAGGGAAAAAGTGTGTTTTACTCATTTTTTGCTTTATTTTTGCTCACTTTGTTGCTCATTTTGTGGATTTATGTTCACTGCCATCATCACTTGTTCATTTTTGTTTCTTTTTGGGAATTAGTTTCTTGGTTTCCTGTTCATTGTTTGTTATGCTGCTCTTTTTTGGCCATTTTGCAGATTTAATGCTCATTTTGTCCATCAGATCAGTTGAGTGACATTCAATCATAATTATGCTTTAGTTACTATACAATAACGTATCAAAAAAGGCAAAAAAATCTGAATCAATGACAAAATTTGAAAGATTTGTTTTTTCTAGACTGTTTGGTTTACTTTTGTGCATTGTTATTCTTTTTTGCAGCTAAGTTGAATAATTTACTTGATTCTTTTATATTTTGTTCCTTTCTTTTCCCACGTCTGGATTATTTTGCTCATTTCTTTTCTTATTTTGTTTAGTGTCGTTCTTTTTTTTTTCTTTTCCATCTAATTTGGCTCTTATTTTATTTGGCTTTACTTTCTGCCTAAATTTTGTAACGACTATAAATGAAAGGTCACCTTGTTTCTGTCCAGTGGGATAATGTTCTACATTTCAACAAACAAACAAAAAAAAACTTCAGTCTTCATTCTTATGCATTTTATTATGTTTTGTATTAACTATTAGAGTGAGATACACATTTACATTAAGACTGCGGATGTTGTGTCAGGTTTCGGCCATTTTTCGTTCATTTTGCTCAATGTTCTTAATTTTCCTGATTATTGTTCTGTCCTGCAGTGTGTGTGACTCACCTGAGCTGCGCGCATCCGTGCCACGTGGAGATATGGAAATATATGTTTCCCGTCAGTCCATGACGTGCACGAGGTGACGCCGGTAGACCTTTTTCACCTGTCCATATGTCTCATCTCCAGGCGGCGCTGTCGGCTCACCTTCTCCGGCTCCGTGGAGAAAGAGCGGTGCGTCTTGGAGGCCGAGCCCGACAGAGAGACTCCCGCGGCCCGTCACTTCAACGCCTGCGACCGGTCCTGTGTCCGAGCTCATCTGGAAGAAAACACACATTCAGTGGGTCTCAACAAGAGACGAAATAGAATATCTTCAGAAAAATACAACTTCAGTGGACAGGTGGATAAAAAGTGACAGAGGAAGCCATCATTCAACATTTCTCCTTGGACTTGTTCTACTTTTATGATACTTTGCTCATTGTTGTTTATGTGTTGTTTTATGATGGTGCTTTTCAAAATAAATCCTATTATAATTTTTATCTGATATAACGCCACCCGGTTTTATGAAGATGTTTATTATTATGACTTCCACAATATATGATTTTATTATTCCAGGTTGCAGCTGATGATGATTGTCATTGTCGATTTTTATGCCTATTGTATATTTTAAAAGAGAGAGAGGCGGAGTTTAGAAAACGAGTTTGAACCATAGCCGTAAAATAAATAGTTTACTGTCAAAGAGGAAGAAAGAAAGCACAAAAAAAAAGCATTTAAGAAGTGCAAATCAGAAATGTTTAAAGGATTGTTCATCATAAAAGGGAAAAAATATTTATTTTCAATATAATTGTCAATGAATTCACGTTACAACAAATAGTTTCAGCTCTGTTAGTTTTAGTATTGACTTTAGTATTAGCTTTAGTATTAGTATTAGTATTAGTATTAGTACTAGAATTAGTTTTAGTATTAGAATTAGTTTTAGTTTTTGTTTTAGTATTAGTATTAGCATTAGTATTAAAATTACTTTTAGTATTAGTTCTAGCATTAGTATTAGTAAATGTATTAGTTTTAGTATTAGTAAAAGTGTTAGTTTTAGTATTAGTATTAATTTTTGGTATTGGTATTAGTATTAGCATTAGTATTAAAATTACTTTTAGTATTAGTTTTAGTTTTAGTTTTAGTTTTAGTTTTAGTATTAGTATAAGTATTAGTTTTAGTATTAGAATTGGTTTTAGTATTAGTATTAGTTTTAGTATTAGTATTAGTTTTAGTGTTAGTGTTAGTATTAGTATTAGTATTAGTTTTAGTATTAGAATTATTTTTAGTATTAGTATTGGTATTAGTATCAGCATTAGTATTAAAATTAGTATTAATATTAGTATTAGTATTAGTATTAGTATTGTAAAAACACTTTGATAGATACAAATGTCATCGATGCGTCAACTCATGACTCATTCAAACCAGTGTTGTGCGTAAAATGACCCCGTTTAAACATGTGTATTTGTCATAATTTGCATTGGATTTAGGAGAATGAATTCTAGTTTGTAAGACAGGTAAACAACATGAACACACACACACACACACACACACTCGGAGTGTCACGTGTCTCCATGAGCTCCACATCCTGACACTAAAGTCAACTTTAAAACAGGTCCCAAACTTATAAATAGTTCAGATATTTTTCAGATGCTGCAAAAGATTCACGTCAATATAACAAACGTCGTTTCAAAATGTAAACGACAGTTTAGGATTTGGATTTGCAGTTAATTCGAGTTTTTACTTTTGAAAATAGTGCTAGTCTCAACTGCATTCTTCTTCTCCTCGCCGTTCTTGTCATGAGGCCTGTTATATGATTCATGAAAATAATATAATATAGCGTGAATAAAGGACAGTATCTGAAATGGCAAAGCTCAAACAATCTACAGCTGTTTTTACGCATTGCTGCAAATGATAACGCTGCAGGGGCCATACATTCAAACCTGGTGTCACGACTTATTACCTACTGCATCTCATTAAAATATCACATGTCTGCGCATGGTTCAACGTGTTTCCCTCTTTATTTAAGACACACGAACCATCAAATCCTCACTTCACACACACATTCACACACATCATCATCATGTTTCTCGCAAACCCCTGCTCCTGCCTCCTTATCGTCCACTAAATAAAATCCCCCGCCGCGCAGAGCCGGATCTCGCAGCACGGAACCCTGCTCTTCAGCCTCACTTCGCGTTTCCAGCACAGACCGAAGAGTTTGAAATAGAAACCGATGGTTTAATAAGAAGAATTTACGACGATACAAGTCCCACGCGGAGAGGAGATACGATTCCAACCTGGCATTTGTGCTCTGGCTCTGCATTACGCACGGTGCGCACTAACTGTTACTGCGCATTTTGCTTTTTTTACAGTCTGTGGTAATACAATCAGATTTGAATAATTCCGTATCAGCACCAGCCACCAGCCACCACAAGATTTTAGAGCTGCAACAAATAACCAAGACTACTGAATGAATCCAGAAATGTTTGGTCAAAACGTCTGACAGAAAAAAAGTCAGATTTGTCTGATTCCAGCCTCTTAAATATTCATATTTTAGATTTTCGTTTCCTGTAAACGAGCGTGTAAACGAGCATAAAATGATCACCATTTGTAGTCATTTTAGAAACACAATGAATCAATCTATTAAAAAATGGAAATGTAGAAAAAATATTATGTTGTGGGTCCGGTAAGACTTTTTCAGAAACATATTTATCTTTTCAAAACCTGGAAAGTAATCCGATGCAAACAATCGTTTTCTGATCCATCTAAACGCACATTACAGCCTGCATAGATACAAGATATTTTCATTTCATCCACTTAAGATCACAAGGACACAAATTTGGTTTTAAAATGTACACAACACAAAAAATTGGGGCCATAATTTCTTTTACAAAATGTGTAAAAAATCGTGTCACTTGAAACATTTCTCTCGCGTCCTCGTTTTCATCCTGATGAGAGGAATCCAAGTCAGCATAATAAACCGAAATTTTTCACGAGTAACTGTGAACGTGAACCTGCGTGTAAAACGCTGAGAAGCACAAAAAGACTGAAAACAGGCAGAGTTTGATGCAATTTTCGCACAGTTCGTAGGACAGTTAAAATGGCTGGGGGGGGGGGGGTAAATTTAATTTATAGCAGATGTGTGAAACCTGGCGACACTTTTCGTTTCTCTACATCAAGGGTCAGACCAGCAAAATTTTCCATGAATAAGTGTGAGTGTTAAGGGAATCAAAAATTTTTTTTTAAAAAGCCCGAAAATTTGATGCATTTGTGCACAAACCTTAGAAGAAACACACACACTTTTACCTTATTTGCGTGTCCACGCTCTCACGCATTTTTAAAAATATAAATCCATAATCTTTCATGAATAAAAGTCATTCAACAATTTGTTCAACAAATTCAACAGTCTACAATTTGTCATGAATAATTACCACTGTCATCCTGTGCGTAAAAGCTAGGATAAGACTCAAATACACCGCAAACATCTAAAATTTGACGCATTTCTGACACAGTTTACGCGCATTAGATCTCATTTTTGTCCCATTTTTTTCTAAAACTGATCCATAATGCTGGCCTCTAGTAACAGCACTGGTTAAGACGCAACACACAACAAGTTGATACTTTTTGGTACAATTCAGATAAAGACGTATTTAATGTTATTTATTTCCACATTCTCCTATTTTTTCTGATGATGTTCTATAATCTGCCATGGATAAGTACAATTGCGCTTAAAAGCCACGTAAAGACATAAATTCACTGAAAGCTTGAAAGATTTTTACTCATTTTTAACGCACTGGTTAGATTTTTATTCACACTGTCTTGTATTTTTCTCATTTTAGCAAGTTGTCTACACTTGTTCTGCATGACAACAAGCATGTGCAGGGTTTGAAGTCATCTCGCCAACACCCAGTGCGTTTGGTTTTTTGTGACCCTCCCCAGTCAAGGATCCGGACAACGGGAAGAAGGCAATTCAACCCTGCAATAAATTCATTTCAAGGAGAAGAGCAAGAAATTAAGGGGGGAGGGAGGGGCAAAATGACTTGCTTTGTCTTTAAGAGCCCGCCATAAAAAAGAACAAGAACTAAAGAGAAGTGTGAGACAGACAGGAAGCGGAGACACAATCACCTTCGGTCTCGCCTCCAGTCGGACCAAACAGTCTCGGACATGACTCCCCCTCTGTCCGTGTTCATTCCTGGCTCCGTGTCGCCACCTCCATCTGTTGTTCCGGAGTCTCCACCCCTTTGTTTTCATCGATTCTTCCATCCGTCCCATCTATTTCGGCTCGTCTTGACGCGCCTTCTCCTTCCTTCATCATTCAAAACTCTCTTTTTCCTCACTCTCATGTCATGTTTCGTTCATTTCCTCCCCCCTCCCTCCCTCCCTCATTTCCTTCCCCCCTCTCATGCACTCCACCTCTCTTTGCGGTTCCGGTGCTGTCCGTTTGCTCTTCACGGATCGGGTCCTTCTCCTGAGGATGTTTTTGGAACCGAGTCGCTTCTCATTTTTGGGGTTAAATCCTCTTTTTATGATCCAAACCACCACTCCCCTTCTCCTTCTTCTTTTCCTTCTTCTCCTATAATATGTCGCTGTCATCCACGAGGTGAGGTCTGCAGATGGTGCGAGGTATCCACCGGAAAGAAGGTGCGCGCGGGATGCTGTGGTCTACAAGTGTTTGCTGGAACCAGAAATCCGGCTCGTTTCTTGGACTCCCAGGATCTTTTTCCTCCTCTGATGTTATTGGACAGACTGCCTCGTTATTACTGTGTTGGTGACTGTTTTGACTTTGCGATGCAGTGGGTGTGGGAACTCGTGAGTGACACAGTTCCATTAAAGAGTTAATAGAGACGCGCGCTCGTTGCGTGCGCGTCTCTCCCGCCTGGCGCTGTGACATTGCCGAGGAAACACAGCAAGAGGACTGGATCGGATTTGATGCGTCATATTTGGGGGTAAAAGAGTGTGGGATAACTTTTTTAGATGATCCCCCCCCCAAAACAAATAAATAAATAAATAAAATAAAATAGAGTGAATGTCGCCTGCGTGGAACTAAACTAAAAAAAATCATTTACACAATTCGAATAAAAGCAAACTCAAGAAAATTTTATTGTTAAATTTACATGTAGATGTAAATATTATTTATAAGAATAAAGACTAAATAAAGATTGATTTAAAGGCGGTAAATGCGGTGAAATGTGGAGGCTCTCAGTCATCCAGGTCATAGTATAAAAACCATAGGTATTCGGTGAAATGAAAACTGAAGAATATCAAAAAGTCAAGAGAAATGACAAAAAAAGAACAAAATAAATGTAAAAAAAAGAACAACACAGACTCAAAGGAACAACATAATCACCACAGTGACCATATAATACAACAACACACAACAAATATAATCGAGGAAACGTACAAATATAAGTGAAATAATGAAAAAGTTAAAAAAAAATAAACGTAATAATATGAAAAAAGTTTGAATTAAATAACCTACAAAATTAACAAAATTATCAGAATAAACCAAACTGAGAGAAACATTCAACGAAATTGATAAAACGATCAATAATACGAAAAAGATCAAGCAATAAAATCAACAACAATGATCAGAACTGGAAAAAATAGCGATACACATCAAAATGAGAAAAAATGAAGAAAATAATCACCCACAAAAAGAAAGAGAACTTTGTAATCAATAAAATGGGAAAAAATAATGATATAAAAACAATAGCTACAGGAGTAAGAAAGCTGACAAAAAATGAACAAAACCAGCAAATAGGCGACGCAGTAAAAGAAGAGTTTGCGCGTGTTACGCTCTGACACCAGAGGAAACATTTCCAAGAAGAGGAGGTGCGGGATTGATGGGTTTGGAATCGCTTCCTGTCTGCGGGCCAATGGCAGTGTGACTTTCACTGACTAACCACGCCCATCAAGCTACAACGTCTACATCCATTCTTTGTTTTGCTTCTGGACAACAGTCTCCATCTCTGTTTAAATGAGAACCATTTGAGACAGTAATGTGAGGCAGGAGGCCGAGGCAGAGCGGCGACTCCCAAAGCTGCATCCAATTACAGTCCAGCTCACTGCAGCAGCAGCAGCAGGAATTTCCCCTCCGACCAGAGCTTGAACATCGCTCAAAGACGCTCCAGTGTTCTATGAAGCGCCCTTAATGATCCAGAGGAATGCACGGCGCAGCCAGGACATTCCCTGGTTATTTTAAGAAGCTCTCAGGGAGACGAAGGAACTGCGTGGAGGAGAACTAACTATTCTACTCAAAGTTACCCCGAATTTGAATTTGTAACTATTTTAATGAGCATTATGTGCTTTGACACTGCAGGGGGTAGGTTTTGGTTAAATGATGGTGGGTGGGCATTTCTGGATCCTCTTGTCTGGTGAACTGTTGATGTATTAGTGTGTGTAAAAAATAAAGAAAATAATAAAGAAAATGAATGATACCAAAATTTTTTTAAAAATCACAAAAAATAACAAAATAAGCAAACAAATTAACAAAAAAAATAGAATGGACTAAATCAGCAACAACCTAAACAAAACAACAAAGGATGAGTAAAATTTTCAAAAGAACAAATTGACAACTATGCATAAGGTGAGTAAATATGTTGATACAACATATTCTTTCTGTCATTAAAGGTTGTTACTTTCACTGTCCAATATTACCTCCGGTGGGTCAAATTGAAGTAAAGTGTACTCTGCATCATATACCATATGCCATCTGTCTGACATGCCAAAGGGTTCGACAAAAATCTGAGTGCAGTGTACTGGGAATGAAAATGATCTCACTGATGAAAATCTAGACTAATTAAATGTAGGGCAAGAAATGCATTTTATGGACAGAAGCACTGGGGCTCCTGGTGGTTGAATTCACAAAATATGGAAATGTCTTTCCAAATTAAATCAACAAAACCGAACAAAATAACCAACAAACAAATAAAAAGTGAAAAAAAGAATTTACCCTTGTCTGGTACTTGGGTCAAATTGACCCTTTTCATATATTTACAAGGAGAATCTGTGGAAATTCCTGGAAGTACACAAAATCAGTACCCCAGTAAAAGTAAGGAGAACTACTCATAAATAATAGTACTTGAGGTACCAAGTAACTTTACAATACGGAACAAATTCATTTAATCCTTTTTTTGGGTGATTTTTGTGGTTTATTTTATTAATTAATTTTTCCGCCACTTCTTCATCATATTGTTCATTTTTGTTCATTTACTTGATTTTTTTTTTCTTTTTGCCTATTTTTTGGTTCATTTTATTTCTTATTTTGTTGGTTTTGCAGGATGAATATTCATTTTTCCTTCAGATTTGTTCATTTTATTGATTATTTTTGTTCAACTTGCTGTTCTTTGTTTATTTTGTTCAATTTGTTGATTTTTTGGTTCTAAGTCCCATTTGCCTCATTTTTTGAAATATTATGCTCATTTTTTTGTTATTTTGTTCAGTATCAAGATCATTTTCAACCTTTTTTCCAGTGTTGCTCATTTTCTTAATTTTATTTTTAGTATTAAGAAGTATTTTTTAAAATTTCGGTAATGACTTTGTTCTTTTTTTCTCCAATTCTGCCGTGTTATTTTTGTTCACTTTGTGCATAGTTTTGGTTCTGTTTTGGTTGAGTTTTATTCATGGTTGTTGATGATTTTCATTGTTTTATTCACTTGCAGCAAAAGTAAAGGACTCTGTAAAACATCTCATGGGAAAAACTACTCGAGTATACATGTAAAGGAGTAACTGTGTTTGAGTACTACACCTGTGAGGACGGTGGAGGGTGTAGTAACATATCCACTGTTTAACACCACAACTGAAGACGATACAAGGGTTTAGAAAGAGAAAAAATAAACTGAGTTGAAAGAGGATGAATCAGTCCATGAAGCTGTGCCACAGATACTTTATGGCATAAAGTATCTGTGGCACCACTGCATAAAGTTTATGCAGTGGTGGGTAAACAGAAACAGTACTCAAGTAAAAGTATTTTTACTTTATCATTTTAATGACTCAAGTAGAAAATAAGTAAAAAAGTTTGCCATAAATAAACAGCTCAAGCGCTGAATCACTTCATGATGTGGAATTTGTGACATTCAGTTTTGTTGAATTTTCTTGGTCACTTTGATCATTGTTGTCATTTTACTTAATTTTTTTCAATACGTTTGTTCATTTGTTATGCAGTTTTGCTCAGATTTATTGGTTATTTTGATCATATTTGTCAATTTACTTAATGATTTTGTTATTTTTGCTACTTTTGTTGTGTTTAATTGGTTCCTTTTTGTTAACCGACATGGTTTCTTTGCTCATTTTATTCATTTTGTTGCTTAGTTTGTTCATTTTTGTTCATTTACTTGATTATTGTGTTCATTTCATGCTCATTGGTTGGATCTCATGTATTTATTTCATATTTAGTTCATTTTACTCATTGAGCTGTAAATGTAACTGAGTAGAAGTACATTTTCCTCCATAAATGTAACTGTGTAACAGTATGCAAAGCAACAACTCTCAAAAGTATATATTTTGGAAAATATTAATCAAGTACATGACTGAGTAAATGTATTCGAGTGTATGATATAGATTCTTCTGTGATGCTGGATGCATTTAAAACATACCAAAGGGTAATAAAGACTCTAAATTAAAAGACAGTGACCTCCTTTCACCCCGTCTTCTCTTTGCTTCCACACATGCCAAAGCCTGTCATGAGCAGAATGCAGTGCATGGATTGTGTCTGCAGATGTCGCTGTTTCCCCTGCAGACAGTCTCTGCAGGACACTCGTCCTCAGCTGGTCTCCTCTTGTGACCCACATTTTTACCAAGTGTGTGTGAATGTTAATTAATGCACACTGCCCCTTTTTCCCATATAAAGAATAATGAATAATAAAACTGAGACCTGCTTTTATGGAGTTCATGTCTGCATAGTGATTTTTTACTAAGGTGTATGAGTGAAATGGTACTATATTTAAAAAGGTACAGATTTTTATCAGTGTGCACAATATAATATACAAGTCACAAAAAAGCTAAAAAGGAAAATGTCCATAAAACGTTTATCTAGAAAATAAAAAAATAAACAGAAAGAATAATCAAGTTGTGAACACGATATACAAGAAAATCAGCAAAATAATTCACTATATCAACAAAGATGATCAAAAACTGAACAAGAATAATAAAATTAAATACTCAATGTAATCAGCAAAATTTAATTAAACAATAAAAAACTGAAAATGTTAATAGAATACAAGCTACATTCTAACCTCTAATCTTTGCATTTTTGATAAAGGGCAAAGTCACACAACTCAAACAAAGGATTTGACTGATTATTATGATGGTCTATAGTCCAAGACACTACTGACCTTTGACACTCACTGTGTTCAACCTAATCAAAGCTTAGAGAGAAGGAAGGACAGCAGAAATAATACCAGTATTAAATAAAACTTAACTGAAAAGAAAACATCTTGTCTTTTCTGTGTTTAACACATAATTGAAATGTGCCTTTAAATTACACTGCATTACAATGTAATCTGACACCATTGTTGCATGACATTCACATATGTAAACAGTTGTTTTTGTGTAAACAGTTGTTTTTGAGTAAAATGTATTGGAAATACATTTTACTCAAAAGTATGAATTATGCATCCCTCCATCCAGACACCCTCTCCCAAGCCACCTCCTCCAGGTCCTCTGAGGGGACCCCCAGGTATTCCCAGGCCAGCCGAAAGGCATAGTCCCTACAGCGTGTCCTGGGTCTGCCCCAGGGCCTCCTCGTAGTTGGAGCTTGTTTTGGCAACCAGGGATTGGACCACCCAGGCCCCCACTTTAATCTGCCACCAAAACCACACAGCACCAGACCCTTACAACCCTTCCTGCAGCTGGTGGGCCCATGGGAGGGCATAGTCATAAGGGTATTCTGAATTGCTCTTAGTCTGACCTGTCACCTAGGACCTGCTTGCCTTGGGAGACCCTACCAGGGGTACCCCCGACAACATAGCTTTTAGGATCACTCAGGCACACAAATCCCTCTACCGTGATAAAGAGGAGATGGATTATACTACATTAATATAGTCAATACACTTTACTCTGCACACTAATATTTTTGATCTAATTTGGCCTTATCTTAAATCAGATTTTGACAGGTATGACTGAGGCATTTAGCACATGGCCATCGCTATCGGCCATCTTGGAAAGATGATGTCATAAAGCAGTGAATATTTGCAATGCAATATATCATCCACTGTTACAATGCTGTTATCTATCTACTGAAACAAGTGGCTTAGAGAATAGTTAAATTAACTGTCCATAAATGCAGATGGCATGCATGAAAGGGTTAAAAAATATAACACTGATTGTTTCTCACACTGATAAACCAGGGTCACGCTCCATATTTTGTAAGTCCTGTTTTTGTAAGTCAGCAAAAGCCTATTATTGTTTGGGCTGAAATGGATTTAAATCAGATTTTAGTTGCATGTGAAGTCCAGATGGAAGTTAGAACGAGAAAAAAGGAGGCAGCCTGATAGTTACAGTGTGTGAATGGACATATGGCATCCAGAAAAACCTTAAATGTGAATCCCTTTTCATTTTCAGCACAGATAATCAGGAATGTAACAACTGTGTCTAAAATCTTAGCAGCTTAGCTAATGCATGTGTAACTGGATAATAGCCAAGTTGAACAAGAGATTCAATAATTGTACAGACATCAGATCAGGAAGTCACAGAAACCACAAATGACCCCAGGCCATGAAACTCATTTTGACCTGTATTCATTCTCACTGTGTTGTCACTGCTGACGGTGGTGTTTAGTGCCAGGTCAAATGAATGACATTGCACTGAGATGACTATAGAGGTGTAAATATGGTGTCTTCAAGAAACATACTGGAATGTACAGTGGTGCCCCAGGTAATGAATGCTTCTACCAATGAAAAATTTGGGTAACGAAAAATTTGGCCAAAATTGTGTCCCAGCTAACGAAAAAGTTTCGGGTTACGACTTTCGTAATTCGGGTTACGAATCTCTCCACCTATTGTTTCACCTAATTTTCTCACTTTTTTAACCTAAAATACTGCTTCGTTTTCAGTTTTTCATCATGGGACCTAAGAAAAATGGCTGTCTCCGTCTCATCCTCCTCCAGTAAGTGTCTTTATAAATCAATGAGCTGGTTGTATGATTTTCCCAGGAAGGGATCATTAAAGTTTATTCTATTCTACTGTCCATCCATCCATCCATCCATCCATCCATCCATCATCTTCCACTTATCCTGATCAGGGTCGTTGGGGCAGCAGCCTAAGCAGAAGAAGCCCAGACACCCCTCTGCTCAGCCACCTCATCCAGCTCTTCTGGGGGGACCTCCAGGTGTTCCAAAGCCAGCCAAGAGACACAGTCCCTCCAGCGTGTCCTGGGTCTGCCCCAGGGCCTCCTTGCAGTTGGAGCTAGCTTTGACAACTGGGGATTGGACCACCCCAGCCTCCGCCTTCCGCTGCCACCCAAACCACACAGCATCAGACCCTTACAACCCTTCCTGCATGTAGTGGGTCCACAGGAAGACATAGTCATAAGGGTCTTCTGAATCGCTCTTGGTCTGATCTGTCACCTAGGACCAGATTGTCTTGGGAGACCCTAACAGGGGTGAATTACCCCAGATAACATAGCTCCTAGGATCACTTAGGTACGTAAACCCCTCCACTGCGATCAGGTGGTGATTCAAGGAGGAGCTATTCTATTCTATTCTATTCTGTTCTATTCAAAGTGAACTTTTTTCATTGATTGCCTGTATTTTAGGGTTACTGTACCATAGAGTATATTTCAACTTGTCTTCAGAGTTGTTCTTCACTGGTCTCCAATCTGTCCAGTGTCTGTCACTGTTGTCCAGTGTGCATGTGTTTTTGTTGATTTTTATTGCAGCTTTAATTTCCTCTCTTCTCTGTCCACTCTCTCAGGTCAGCCAACCAGCTCCTCTGCCTGCCTCACACTAAGCATAAGATTATTTGTGACCAGGCTTTTGGTGTTTCAGCTGAAACTGTGGAACTCTGTCCCTTTGCTCACTAGACAGGCATCTTCTGCCTGTTTTTAAATCTTTGCCTAAGGAACATCTTTTCTCTTCGGCATTTGGGTCCACATGAGATATTGTTTTGGTTGCTCTGATCTCAGTGATTCTAATTTAAAGAGTCATACATCTTTTTTTTTTACTTTTTACTTTTATCTCCATATTGTATGCTTCTGTCTTGTTTTTTTTTCCTGGCTTTTAGTACCACAGGGAATGTTGATTTTTCAGTGACTTGATCTTACTGGTTTTATTGACTTCATCCTTATTTTGATTTTTCTATATTTAACTTGTTTCATTGGTATTTTATCTTCTTTCTTGGCTGAGCCATGTATATCTTTACTTCTCTGTAGCACTAGCCACACAGTTATTTCAGGTGCTTTATAAATAAAGTTGGATCGGACTGGTTTGGATTGGTACTCACCCCAAACAGACGAGAAAGAGTCTGGTTCTGTTACAGGTTTGGAAGATTTACCTCCCTGTTGTCATCATGGGTTTGCTCTTGGAGATTGTGTTAATTTTCTCTGTGCTCTTTTCTTTTGTCTCTCCTCTGTCCACTAACCCCAACTGGCAGATGTCATCCTACCCTGAGACAGATGTCCTCCTACTCCGAGACAGATGTCCTCCTACCCTGAGCCGCTGGTTCTGCTAGAGGTTTTTCTCTTCCATTAAAAGAAGTTTTTCCTCCCCTTGTCCTCCTTGTCTTGCTCTTGGTAGTTGTGTTGGGTTTATTCTGTATAGTCTTGAGGTCTCGGCCTTAAATTGTGAAGTGCCTAGAGATAATCGTGGATTATGATCAGTGCTATACAAATACAATTGAATTGAACAGAATCTTTGAAGGGAACGTATCATGAAAAGTAAGGGTTCAATTCATTTTTCCTCTCTGAAGCAGGTATGGGGCCTTCGACATTAACACTAAAGTTTCAAAACACACCTAACGGAGGTACACACAAGACACACAAGAACAAATCAAGGACCAGACATTTGCTTATATCTAAAACACTGCCAATATCATGACTATTATAATGTTTTGAAGAGGCATGTTTGTCCTCTGTCCATCTGTAATGAAGATTATCTTTGTTTCTAATGCGGCTGACCTGAATCTAATGAGATGCACTTTCTGAATATGTTGTTTACATGTTCAAATAACTAGAATATGTGCATATCCCACGTCTTATTCGGAGAACACTTAATTTGGAAAGACACGTAATTCAGAATATCAAACCAAAATATCCTTTTTACATGACACCTGCCATATTGGGAACAAAAGGGGAATAATAGTGCACATGTAAACATAGTCACTGTCGTATGTTAATCCTCCAGGACAGAACCATCAAACCCACCAGGATTGTCTTGGACCTCTAGCTGGGATCTGACACATGGCACCTGCAGAAAAAGGGTGGTCAGTCGGTCATTTGCATCTAACCCCTAAACCTTAACCTTTGTTCAGGCCTCTTTTTTTTAGGATTTTGATATTTGATGTTAGAGTTGTGTTTGGTAATAGGACTTGCATGTGCTTGCAGCAGAGCACTGTGGGATCCCCAAATTTGGGGACTCCAAGGTTTAAGTTTAAATCAACAGACACTGAAACAGTCCTTTAGGACATGGCTGAAAATACACACCTGGTACAATGAACAATTTGTGTGGCATTTTGAGCTAAAACTTGCTAAAATGGGTACAATCTGTCTCCTATAATGCCTCGCCCTTAATTGGTGAAGTGTTTCAAGATAATCCCAGCAACCAGTTATGGCAGACCATCCATCGAGATGATCTTTTTGAGCATCATACCCTGTAAAATCCTGATTAGGCTCTAAAACTGCACTCTAATGGTCCATCTGAAGGTGTAGAGCAGGTCTTCAATTCAAAGGTTAAAGCTCATAGTGGTGACGTTGGCACAAGAACACACACATACTCTTTTACTTTCAACATAATTATAAACAGAAGAAAATTTGTGCAGCTCACCTCCAAACACACACACACTTTCACAAATGCCGCCCCCCCCCCCAACACCATTTTAACCCCCAGCACTGGTCAAGCTCGTATAACCGTTACCATGACAACTGGGCCCCAGATTGCTATAAAGTTTTACAGCACAGAAAGAGGCTCTGCAACTCCCACTCAGCCTTTTCTCTCTCTCCGTGTGTGTGTGTGTGTGTGTGTGTCACCGTGAAGAACGTTAAAGGAGAGCCCATGTCAGCACAGACTGTAATCTCTCTCTTTCTCTGTCCACGGCCTTCAGAAGTTGTTTTCCATAAAACGAGTCACGGGGGAATTGAGGCATTTTTCATTAAAGAGGACCACTGAGCACATTAGAAGAATTAAAACATATTTATGGAGGCGCATTTGCATTTCTTACGGCCACCGACACGCGGCCTTTGTGACCTTGAGGGCCTGAGGGTCAGTGTCTCCTCAGATTAAATGTACTTTCACTGCTTTCATGTTTCATGCTGGAGATCAATAGCATGGCCTGCAGCTCTAGAGCCACTGTAGCTGCAAAAGTTGTTTTAGCGCAGTGAAAGATCCACTGCTGGTTGTCTATCTAAGACCTTAGGGGATTGTCATGTACAAACGGATATACTGTATTCACTAACACTAGCCCAATCACAAAACAAAAGATGCATTTGCTAATGAATTTGCACTATACTGTCTAGGGTGGCTATTGCTCAACAAAGCTAATTTACTAGTAAAACAGCTGACTCAAAATCAGATGGCTATCCTGAGGCACTTAGGGATTATAATGTCATGGATAAACAAGTCATTTTTCAAGACAAACATGTCGGCTGTTTGTTGTTTATTTAACCTCTCTGCAATATATAGAGACTAACAAAACACCTGCTAAAAATCATGTGTCGTCCCAATGCAATCCCTGACTACTTTTATTTATAACCTCACCCCCATGCGCCCAGTGTCTTAAACAAAAATATTAACTATAAACAAAATTAAAATAGTGGAATAATCAATGTAAACAAGTTCAGAGGAAAATAAACTAATTATTATTGTTGTTATCTCAAACAAAGTCAATAGTTTTACATCAGTTTTTACCAAACTTTCGTGGATTAAGACCCAAAAGGCAAATGTGGCATTTAGTTGAACCCAACATTTTTATGTATTTTACAGTTGAAATGCTCTATGAAATGTAACATATAAGAATGAACCCGTACCTTAATTTCTGAATATTTTAAATAATTCTATTATTGAAATGAAGAACAAAATGACAGAAAACATTGAACAAAAATGTCAATAAGCTACCAACATTCCTTCAAATGAATAAAAAAATGAAAACAATAATCAAGAGAATGAACACAATTGAAGAAAAAGTCAACAAAATACTTCAAGACAATGAACTAATGTGAAGAAAACAATGATCAAAACTAACACAGATAACTAAAAAGAAAAATCAACAACTCAACAATTAAGTATTCCAGAAAATGAATGGGCTTGGAGAGTGCTGACCTCTGCCAAGGCAGCTCAGTCCTCCCCTATTGGAAGCATCTTGTTTTCCCAGATCTGAAGTACCACCAGGATACAGAACAAACTTTGTGGTGTGGTAGAACCAGTGGGCAATGACCAGTGCGAAAGTAACCAATGCAGAAGTAACTTTATTTTGTAATACCGCCATTGGCCACTGGGGACCCGTTTATCTGGCTCCAAGAAGCCTTTTTCCCATAAAGATACATGTGACTTCTATCTGAAAATACTAAGCCAAGAAATGTTTGTCATGAGTTATTATGGTCTCAAATGTTTCATTTGGATCCTGTAATAAATAATGTGATATTCAATCTTTAACTTTTTGCTCAGTTATTAAGATATTACTGCAAATAATCCAACAAATCACTGCCGTGCTCGGGTGTGATTGACATTTCGCTATAGTAACAACTAGCTAGTGAAGTCGGGCCGATTCAGACCTTCATATCTTCTATTTATTCAATATGTTCATAGTTATACATGAGATACACTCGACTGCAGCTGTG
>JAQQAE010005150.1:0-17935 GCA_029823295.1 Pseudamia nigra | reverse complement strand
AAATGACTATGGAAAATTCGTGTTAGCCACCGTGTATGACATGCTCAAGCAGGGTGACACAAAGGGGGTGCCCTTTTTTCTTGGTTGAGCACCTGCCCCTCTAAACCTCTGTGCACGCCACTGGTAGTATCCAAAATAAATTACACAATTACAGCATCATTCCTTAGCATTACACAGCTTTTAAGACACCTGTGAATCTTATTAATCATCTAAAATTGTATTGTAAGCGTTTGATGCTCTTATGTGGTTAAGATGTATACAACCAGTCAAAAGTTTGGACACCAATTCTCTACACTGATGTTATGAATGTTCTCTGTATATTAATGCTGAAGACATTCAAACTGTGCAAGTACACATATAGAATAATGTAGTAAACAAAATAGTGTTATACAACCCTTAACATGTTTTATGTTTTAGTTTGTCCAAAGTAGACACAGCTTTGCACACTTCTCTCATCAGATTCACCTTTAACGGTTTATGTGCTTGAATTTGTGCATGAGAGAAGAGTCAATACCAATGGTTCATATGGCAAGAAACACTTAAAAGACTTAAAGAATTGTAGATACGTTAATCTGAGAAATTTCACCAACTTTGAATGTATCTCCAAGTGAAGTGCTGTAAATTGGTGGCATCTGACACTGGTAATTCTAATAAACGTATCCACTGCAGTTCTTGGTCTTCCTTTCCTGGGATGGTCCTCATGAGAACTGGTTTCATTTTTCGTGTTTATTGCTTTTGATGACCACACTTCGGGACATACACAGAGTTCTAGATTTTTCAAAATAATGATGGCCTTTTCTCTGCTCTGCAACTAAATACATAAAATGCTGCACTAATCACATAAAAATACAGTCACCCTGCACATTAAATCAAACAGGAGAAACTCTACTACAAGCACATATGTATAAGCCATATTTACTCACACCAAACACAACTCCAGCATCAAATATCAAAATCCTAAATAAAGGCTTTCTCACAGTTTGGACATCTTCAGTATTAATGCACAATATTGAAAATAATAAAGAAGAAACATTGAAGGAAAAACTGTGTCAAAACTGTTGTCTGGTAGTGTGGATAAGTCATGAGGATCAGTGTTTTACCCAATGACTGAGTGCATATCCTAAAAAATACAGTAGTTATTTTACCTTAATCTACAGACTTTCCAGAAATATCATTGGTTTCTATTAGACTACTGACCCACCAGCGTGACTTCTGGCCACCAAAGTCAAACCTCCCTGGAGAAGGATGCAGGTAAAAAGGACAAAGTGAACAGAATACATCAGGTTATGACACTATTTGTCAAGACTAACCTGCAGTGATACGAGGAGTATGTCCCATTCCTCTCTCCAGATGTCGTCTACTGACACGACACCAGAAATAGTAGTGAGTAACGTGGCCAACACTCCAATCTGAGAAGACAAAGTACACAATATTACACTCACATTTAAACTCCCCACTGTGAAATGACTGGTGACCATTTTAATCTGTATCACCTTGTGAACCCAGAAGAGATTCAGCTGCTGACCCAGAGATATGTGGAAAAATGCTAAAATCTGGAAAATGACAATCGCAGTGAGATTTGTCTGAACTGAACATGAAATCATAATGTTTGAGTTGAGATTTTAATTACCATTAGAAATGTAATGTAGCTGAATCCCACGGTGGTAGATGTGAGGATGGGAATGGTCTCATCTCTCCATTCACCTGTTCTGTTGTATATGGACCTGAAGGATAAAAACACAGGGATGTGATGGATTTCACATTCATTTTTGTCTTTTTCCGTCTTTCCCATCACTTTCTTCTTTTTGCATCTTTTATATAATTTTCATCTTGTTGCTCAGCCTTTGAAATTATGAAGTAATTTCTGATAGTTGTTTCAGTGATTATCAGCACTGACCGACATTTCGGCGATATTGCTTCTAGTGTTCTCATATTGAGCATTATACAAAACCCAATTCCAGTGAAGTTGGGATGTTATGCAAAGCATAAATAAAAACAAAATACAATGATTTGCAAATCTTTTTCAACCTATATTCAGTGGAATACGTGAGAAAGACAACGTATTTAATGTTCAAACTAATAAACTTTGAATTTGATGCCTGTAACACATTCCAGAAGAGCTGGGACAGGGGCAACAAAAGTTTAGGAATGCTCAAAAACACATTTGGAACATTCCACAGGTGAACAGGTTAAATGGAAACAGGTGAGTGTCATGATCGGTTTAAAAGGAGTATCCCTGAAAGGCTCAGCCATTCACAAGCAAGGATGGGGTGAGTTTCACCACTTTGTGAACAAGTGTGTGAGCAAATAGTCCAACAGTTTAAGAACAACATTTCTCAATGTACAACTACAAGGAATCTAGGGATTTCATAACCTGCATTCATAATATCATCAGAGAATCTGGATAAATGTCTGCAAGTAAGCAGCAAGCCTGAAAACTAACAATGAATGCTCGTGACCTTCAATCCCTCAGGCGGCACTACTTTAAAAACTGACATCATTCTATAAAGAATATTACCTGACCTGACCTCATCTGGGATGAACTGATGCAAAGTGGAAAAGTGTGCTGTGGTCTGATGAGTCCACATTTCATATTGTTTTTGGAAATCATGGACATCGTGTCCTCGAGGCAAAAGAGGAAAAGGACCGTCCAGATTTTCATCAGTACAAAGTTCAAAAGCAGAATCTGTGAAGGTATAGGGGGTGTTAGTGCCTCCCATGGGTGACTTGCACCTCTGTTAAGGCACCATTAATGCTAAAAGGTACATAGAGATTTTGGATCAACATAGGCTGCATCCAAGAAACATCTTTATCAAGGACGTCCCTGATTATTTCAACAAGACAATGTCAAGACACATTGTGCACGCTTTACAACAGTATGGCTTTATAGTAAAAGAGTGTAGATACTAGAGTGGTCTGTCTGTACTTCACACCTGTCCCCCATTGAAGATGTGTAGAGCATTATGAAGCACAAAATATGACAACAGAGAATATGGACTGTTGAGCAACTGAAGTCTAACATCAAGCAAGAATTGGACAGAATTCACCTATAAAGCTTCAAGAGTTAGTGTCCTCAGTTCCTAAACACTTGTTGAGTGTTGTTAAAAGGAAAGGTGATGTAACACAGGTGGTAAACATGCCCCTATCCCAGCTCCTCTGGAACATGTTGCAGGCATCAAATTCAAAATGATTGAGTATTTGCAAAAAACAATAAAGTTGATCAGTTTGAACAGTAATATCTTGTTTTTGTAAAGTATTCAGTTGAATATGGGTTAAAAAGGATTTGTAAATCATTGTATTCTGTTTTTATTTACATTTTGCAAAGTGTCCCAACTTCATTTGAATTGGGGTTTGTATGACAACATTGCTTTCTAAGAACAAAATGTTCATTAAACAAGCCAGTGTACTAGTTGATATGGGTTAAATTGACTTACCAGTTGAACTCGTTGAAGTCATTTTGTGCCACCAACCAGAAATAGGTCCAAAAGAGAAGGAGAAGGAATGAGCTGCACAGAATGACGAACCATGTACACTCCCACTGTGAAGAAAACACAAACATCAGTGCTACGCTTACTGACAGGACACTGTATTAGGTACACTAACTGAAATTGCTTGTTGAGCCAATCACAGCAGCTTAATGCATTTAGGGATGTAGGCAGGAAAGGTGATTTAAGTGCCTTTGAACATGGCATGGTTGTTGGTGTCAGATGAGTATTTCTGAGTATTTCATAAACTGCTGAAAAGAACCAAAAAGACAAAAAAAAAAAAAAAGAAAGGAAGAGAAAAATAAAAAGATTAAAGGCAAATAAAATAAAACTAGAAAGCACTTCGACAGCACAGACTTCTGCCACAGCAGCTCATTCCCCATATCAAATTGTTAGGGAACGTTATTTTTGCCCGTAAAGGTCCACATTTTGAAATACTACTATATTTAGCTACAAAATAGTGGTACAACTTTTTTTTTCAGGCTATAATATGGCGGATAAAATTAAAATCAATTTATCCAAACAAAGGCTATTTAAAGATTAGATCTGATGATGATGATGTCAGACATGCATGGAGACAGTGTCTGTATAAGTGAAGTGAATGTGAGGTGGGGGTGGGGGGGTTGTCAGTCAGTTTCTCCTCCATAGCCCCTTTTCCACCAACATTCACAGGAACTTTTATTACCAGGAATTTATTTACCTGGGTAAAAAGCTCCTGGTAATCTGGTAATCCTGGTAATCAGTGTGTTTTGCATTTCTATTGCACCCTAAAATTCTGAGTAATTTATTCAAATCCGGCTAATGATGTATGGGAGATTCTTCATACTTCA
This sequence comes from Pseudamia nigra, assembly GCA_029823295.1. Lineage (NCBI taxonomy): Eukaryota > Metazoa > Chordata > Actinopteri > Kurtiformes > Apogonidae > Pseudamia > Pseudamia nigra. The sequence continues at coordinate 13,620 of JAQQAE010005150.1, read as the reverse complement.
CAGAGCAATACAGATATTTTAAAAGGCAGTGCAACAAAAAAATTAGTAATTAATGTGTGGCATTTGTATGTTTTCCTGATGAAGGTCTTGGACCGAGACACTGTTTAAACAAAAGATATTTTCCAAGTTCAGGCGATGTGCCAGAGTTCACCTGAACACCATTAACTCACCACAGCTGCACTATGTTCTTCTGCTATCATTTATATCTTATCCTGTTTACAGTGTTGGGTAAAGTACACAGAAACAGTACTGAAGTAAAAGCACAGTTACTATATGGAACACTTGTAATTCTGCTCAAATTTCTTCAGCTTTTCCTGCATTTGTTTTGGTGTGTGCCCTACGTTAAGCTCTGCTAACTTGTCAGCTATTTCCCCAAATACGTGTTCGTTTCGAGTCTGCAGCAGCAGCAGCATACTGGCTTCTGTGCACAAACAGCAAAATGTTCTGTGTGCAACCAATCAACGTTCAGCCCCGTAATCTGAAAAGTCCCACCTACCAGGAAACACCTTCAACCCAGAACTCAGTGATTTTGATTACGCAGCACCAAAAAATGCCGTGCACTGAGAGGGTGATTTGAATCACTACCAAAATTGAATCATCAATTACTTTTTGTGTAATCTTGCTAACTAACTAACAGACAGATGGACAAACACCAGTGAAAATATAATCCTGCCTCTCCTTGGCAGAGGTAATAAAGACACTAATAGATGGAAAGGAAAGAAAAGGAAACTAGAGTATGTTTGACTGCCTATAATGAAGAATAATAAATAGCCAGGAATAATGCAATCATTTTCTATTTATGAGCATTAGCACCACCTACCCCAAAAGCTGATAAGGTAGAGATATTAACACATGAGATCCTGAAAGCAATGTCATATTTTTTCAGCAGACAACACTAAAATAATATTGGCTTAAGTAATAGATTGTAGATGTGGAGGAGAGGACTCAAGGACCCGTCCCTTCAGTAGTTAACAGGATTATGAGCTAATGGAATGCGAGGGAGCGTGTAGATTATGATAGACCGGTCAACACATCCTGCTGAGCAGTGATCAGCTTTACAACACAACAGGCTTGGACACACCTCTTCTAGCAGCTTATATAACAAGGAGATAATTCTATGTGTGTAGGTAAAGATAAAAACACTGCACCTCTGAAGACACACATCCTCATAATGTACAAGTATGGAAACATCCCACTCATACCCAGGAGGTGAGAGGAAACAAACAACTATAAAAATATAGTTAAAAAAAGCTCAGACATGGTGATGTGAAAGTATGTGGGCTGTTTTTAATTGGTGTAGGTTCTTGTAAGGTCAGGTGAAGTCCATGGCTATGAGGCGCTCAGCCAAAGTCACGTCGTCGTTTAATCTTCAGCACCAAAGAGTGAAAATAGTTTTGGGAACGTGGGCTGAATGTGTAATTCCTGACAGCCTTAGGAAAAAATCTGCTGACTGTACTCACCGCAATCAAACCCTGAAGAGGGATGAGCATTCGCTATTGAATTCTTAGCTACATCAGTTATTTTAAGAATTAATTCTTTAATTCTGTGGTTACTGTGTACCTGCAATGAAACGCATAGAAGAAATAGATTATAATTTGGTATATTTATTATTATCCCTGTTCTGTACACATTTCACCAGATTTCATCTTGCAGGCCTTTGAAGAAACCCTCTCAAATTATACAATGAAACTTGTCTAAATTCTGGGAATAGTGTGCTATTATTTATTTTTGCGATTCACTGAAGGATAGCAAATAAAAATATATCACGAAAAACTGCAATTTCCATTTATTTCTTATGGGAAACAGTAATAAAACACACCCCACTTCCACTTCGTTATACTTCAACACAGGAACGAGAAAGTTTCAACAGGTCACAAAGCAAACCTTTTTCTGTGTCAGTTGGCATTTTGATATATTATTTATTATTTATAAGACTTTTTTTGAGCTTACGATGGGAGTCAGTGGAATGGAATGTTGGTGAGTTGAAGTGGAAGTGTAACTGACAGAGTGGAGAAAGGCTCTGAAATTATCCAAAACATTTCTGCTACAAGTGTTCGGAAGCAAAGACTTGTATATACTTGTAAAACTGGCTCAATTTTTTTTTTTACCAGAAATGTAGCCACATTTGTCCTCTTCCAGAAAATCTGCCAATCAATGCCCAGTGACTTACAGTACAACATTTAAAATCTGAGCCTCAGAGTGACAGAGGGTCCATCCAACTTCAGCCTTAACTCCCATGTTAGATGAAGGATGGGTCCGGGGTAACCCGAGTGCCCACCGGGTACAGTGGCTGCGGGGTATGTAAGGGATGCATGGGACAAATGGAAGCTCATGTGTCTCTCGTCTCTGTCGATTGAAGATGTTGACGATATCTACCTAACTGGAACCATGATCACAGGATTTCTGCTGATTGGCTTGGGTGTTTTCCTAGTGTATTGACAAGGCTGTTCAAAATGCGGACCTGGCGAAGCTTTGTCTCCACATTGAGCAGTTGGGGAGAGCTCTGGCAGTGGACAATGGGGCAATTTCTGAGTTAAATTGAAGAGTGGTTAACACCTTGGAATCGCTGGACGCTCTCCAAGGATCGATTTTAAGGTCTACAAATTACAAACACACAGAATTGGATTGAGAGGTCTAAAAGTCTTATTCTACCCCTGAAAGTGAGACTGTGTTATCTTGTTTTCGTTTCGGATCCCTGTTTCATTTCGGTTTTCATTTGCAAGGTGACTTGCAAATGAAAACCTCCAGGGAAGAGATGGAGTGAGAGAATGAAGTTTTGGCTTCTTCCCTCCTCCACTTACACCAACACTCTGATATGGGGTCATCTTGAACTCTTTATGGATATGTGTTGCCATGGCAACTAACATTGAATTTACATCTGGACTAATGTTTTGAGACAGGATCCTTGACTTCGCTATCAGAGCTGATAAGACACAATGCATCCAGTGGGCACTACTATACACTTGCTCTCTCACCCAAAGTCTCTCTGATACTTATTGCTGTGTTTATGAATGTTTGTGTAGCAACTTGTCTGCTAACTGTACATACATGTATGAGTTTTTTTTTCTATGTGACCATAATTTTGCTTCTTATGGAGCCTAATTCTGGAAACTGTGCTTTTTTTTTACTCTCTTTCCTATTGTATACCCCCCCCCACACACACACACACACACACTTTCACCCAACTACTGAAGGGGCAATGTGCATGCTCGTGCAGTATCCTCCCCCTCAGTGGGAGAAAATGTAATTTTGTTGTTGATGGAAACATATGACAATGACAATCAACAAATCTTGTATCTTGTATCTTAGGTGTCTGTTCAACTCTTACTGGTTTAACTCGCTCTGTCTCACAATTTCTGCTGAACCTACATGGGTCATTCCATGTGAAGTGTCTGAATGTTATCATTTGTGCATGCGTTCATACAACACCATCACAGATTTTTGTTGTGTTAAAAACTAAAATCTATTGTTTCTAAAACAGTTACTTTTATGTTTTAGTTAATTTTGTGTTTTTTGGCATGCCGTAGCATGCCAAAAAAATTCACAACATGAGTTTTTGTCGGTTTTCAAGCTTCAATATTTCCCAGACCATTCATCACAGAGGGGGCAGTTTTAAAATACAACATACACAACATAAATGGGAAGGTGTACAGTATGTGCAATATCAAGTCTCCACCTTTAAAACTGAGTTTTCTATAGACCTTCAAATATACTGCCACAAAGCGTTTTTCAGAAATTTCAGGCTCCCAGAATCTTACGATAGTCCCCCAAGCCACACCCTTGAAAGCACATATTCTTTAAGCAATGGCAGCAGATTGTAACCCTTGAAATTTTGAAGAACCCAGCTTAAATACTTTTCTAGATATAGCAAATTGGAAGTGGCTTCTTAGAAAATGCTGGTTTGAAAATGCACATAAATATTTTTTATTGACAAAACTATTGGGAGTAGAGAGCAAAAAAATTGGGATTATATTAGGAAGTGTGTGAACTCATTGGAATTTTTTCAGCCAAATCTGAGATGGTCAAGTGGGGAGATTTTCTTAACTTCAGACACTTGACATGGAATGTCCCGCATAAAAAAAACATAACAGTGAGTTCAGCCAGACTTCTTATCCCTCCCAGTGGAAAGGTTTTGATGATTTGATGAACGGTTTATGACACAGATGACGCTGAAAAGTATCCTCAAGCTGAAACATTCTCAGTAAGCATGTCTGACCAAAAGAGCAGGTCACCATAGCAACCATAGCAACCACAGACAGGAATGGCCGGTTACGCAAATAGAGCAGCCTCCGTAGACAAAAACCTTTCATTTAATGACCGTTAGGTGCAGCCTTCACAGCTTATGTAGGCGCCACCTTCATAGGCTGTGACCTTCAAAAGATGCAGCCCTCAAACTGAGACACAGCTAGTATGTTAAATTAAAATTGCTTCCCTTCGGCCATAATGATTCTCAGATGTTTTGGGATTTAGGAGGTTCAGTCATTTAGGACCAAATCTGCCACAAGTAGCAGGTACAGCACACTCAAAATTTCCATGAAATTTTCTAGTTTTTATCTATTACCTATGCCAGCATAGTACTAGCAGGTTGAAAAGTTCATTATATATTTTTCATGTTGTATAACAGCACATGTGTTCTGTTAAGAATACAGCTATATGAAACACAGAATTATCACATTATACAATAATAAGTTTAAATATGAAACTCACTGTATGGAAACCACATGAGGAGACTAGATAAATACAGGTTTATAAATCAAGTCCCCTGTTCTTCAACATTCAGAGGGTCACAAACAACAAATTGATGTGACTATCTTGAATATTACTTAAAGCAGAATGCACTTAACCAGCAACACTGTTCAACAATGTCATATGAACAACACCTAGTGCTTCTAAAATCAGGTGTGCGATGATACAATATGGTGTTTCAAGTTCAGTGAATTAAAGTTTAACATGACATGTTGAAGTCATGATGTTACTCCTCGACATACAGAGGTACAGGGTCGTATTGACTTTCTGGAACACAGTGTGACTGATGACTGAGACTCAGCTGGATGATCAGGAAGCTCTGTGTTTACTGTCAATGGATGCTTTAAGAGACCCTGTTCTCAGGGTAAATCCATGATCCTGACGGAAACAAACACTTCATTCAGGACATCATACACCATGTTCAGTAAGAGCAGAATGTCATCATGTATCAAGCAGAACCGAATTAGATGATCAATAATTATCATTATTTATCCAGCTTCACTTTCTATTTTCAAACAATATCATTCAAGTAAAGAAGAAATGAAAGTGTATTTGACAGTGAGCAGGGTCACCAACAGAACAAATCTGTTAAAACTAATGAACTGTTGAGTGCAGCCTGTCTTATCCAGTTCAGAACAGGATCGAGATCATATACTGGATCATGGATAACAAAAAAATTTCATCACAGGGGTCTGCAGCTTTATTTAAGATATTTAAATTGATCTAAAATACACATTAATTCTACAAAAAGAAAAATTAACTAATTGTGAATAAAAATGAAGACAAAATTGAAGAAAATAATTCAAAACCAACAAAATAATTGAAACAATAAACAAGATTAAGCAATGGAATATGTAAAATGATCAAAAATGCACCAAACTATCAATATAATAAGCAGCACTGAACAAAATAATAAAGTAAATGAGCAAAAATAAGACAACTGACAGAAACAAGCAAAATAATAAACAAATAACACAAAACTCAGAAAAATAAACATAATGTAATATTAAAATACATCCAAATTTTGAACAAAATTATTGGGGAAATGAAAAATTAACAAAATGACAACACCTAAATGAATAAAAATGAGTAACAGGAAGTAAAACATAACTGTACAACACTGAACAAATCAAAGCAAAAAATTGACAAAAATAAACAAAAAAAACTCAGGAATGCTGACAAAAATGAACAACATTTCAAACAACATTAATGAATGGAATAGAATATGAACAACAATGCTAAAATTGAACAATGAAATAAACAAAATAATCAAAAAATTATGTTTACTGGAAAGGTTGCAGACCCCTGGTTTAGGAGGTTGCACTAATTTCTTCAGCCATGTTCAGGTTCATGTCTTATTTTGGTGGCAATCCAAACCATATTCAATCACTCCCCTGGTTTTTGGTGTGGAGAGACGTAGATGATCTACTGACCACCACTCTACTTTTATGTCATTCAATATCATAATGTAGAGAGAAACAAAGAGAGGCACTGATCAAGAAACTGGATCTAAATCCTGCTTTTCATCTCTGTGCGGAAACAAACGACATTTGAGTTCAGAGCTGCATCCGATCAAAAGACCCTTCATTGACAGGACAGAGAAGTCAAAGGAGGCAGCTGAACGATCACTTTTCCCCTCACATCATGTCTGCCTCGCATTGGATACATCAAGTATTTTACGCCTGGCTTTGTGTTGAAGCTGACACCCAGCTGCTCTTCACTGGGTTCACAACACAGCTGTGTGTCTGACTCTGCTTTACACAGAACCACGTGGTACCAAGTCCGCACTGGTTTATTCTGACTTTTTTATTTTCTCAGAAAATTTTGCCTCTTTGAAAAGTGAGGAGGCAAGGATTAAAAAACCTACAATGCTAATTATTGTTTTTAAAATTTTGTTTTAGAATGGGATGCTTATGTTATTCGTTGTGAGGTTCTACCTCAATTGGAAAACAGTGGGATATAAATAAAATGTTAATAAAAACAGAAAAACATGCACTAGGTTCATCGGACATTCTACATTGCCCAAAGGTATGAATATTAGTGTGAATGGCTGTCTGTCTCTATATGTAACTCCAGTCCAGTTTGTCAATGTAAATCAATCAATCTTTAAATGAGAAATGGTTCTCAGCTGACTTACCTGGTTAAATAAAGGTTAAATAAAATAAAAAGAATAAAAAAATAGAATAATTTGTAAATCTCATAAATCCATATTTTATTCCCAGTAGTACATAAACACCATATTAGATGTTGAAACTGAGACATTTTACCATTTCATGGAAAATATTACTGTAGCTCCTTTTGAATTTGATGGCAGGAACACACCTCAAAAGAGTTGGAACAGGGACAACAAGAGGCTGCAAAAGTAATGGTCACAAATCAAAAACAACTGGAGGCGCATTTGACAACTAACAAGGTTAACTGATAACAGGTCAGTAACATGACTGGGTATAAAAGGAGTGTGTTAGATGTAAAGATGGGCAGAGGTTCACCAATCTGCAACAAACTGCGTCTAAAAATTGTGAGAACAATTTCAGAAAAATGTTCCTCCAAGTAAAATTGTGAAGACTTTGAAGATTCAACCATCGTATAATATCATCAAAAGATTTAGAGAATCACGAGGAAAGTCAAAGGTCAAAACTGGATGCTCGTGATCTTCGGGCCCTCAGATGGCACTGCATTAAAAACAAACATGATTCTCCACTGGAAATCACTGCATAGGCCCAGGAACACTTCCAGAAATCACTGTCTGTGAAGACTATTCACTATACAATCCACAAATACTAGTCAAAGCTGTATCATGTAAAAACAAACCATATAGTAGCCATGGGACACCCTGACTTTTTTTTTACACAGACAGTAATTACAAGCAAACACATCCCAGGTGCACACAGTTACCGTTTAATAACCATTAAACCCTGCATGTGTCAATACGTGTGTATATTATCAGGTAAAAACTTCAAGGAAATGTAAACTTTTGATCAAGGCCATTTGGAAAGTTCCACTTGTCATTATGATTCAAACAGAACAAACATTGTGCGATAATAAATAGCTTCACTTGACCACTAACCTTGAAAGAAAGAAAAGGTTTTTGCATGACCAGTCATGTTTTATGAAAAATGGGAAAATATTTCCCAAAGTCTGCCAGAATAAGGAAACTCATGAGCACAAATGTATAACACTTTATGTGACTGTGAACCATGTGGTTTTATCCTCATAAGCGCAGTCTGATTATTTTACCAGCCATACCTTTTATGTATTGAACATACTGATGATAATGCAGAAAATCCCAGGTCATCTAAGCCAGTCAAAGCCAGGATGTCTCGTTGCATTCCAGCTAAAGTCTAAGTCACAGTACGTGTTGCCTCTGACAAAGCCTGACCTATTTTACTCTCCGCAACCACAAAAAGGAAAATTATGCATTTTTTCCTGAGATGCATTAGGTTTTAGTGCAGCCTCAGCAGGAATAGTACCCTCTGCATCTGCTTCTGTTCTGCCCTGGGACACAGTCTGTACATTAAGTCAATGATCAGTTTGTACAGAATTTCCATTGAAATGACTGATTAATAAAAGATCCCTGCAAGAAGTTTTACTGGAAGTAAATACAAGGATAGATTATCAGTCATGTTGAATGGAATGCAGCAGAAGGTTTTAGACCACTAAGTGCAGCCACAGTCGCTTCAGTGTGTCTTTGTATTGATTCTGTAATTCTGTGAACTCTAGAGCACTCTTCCCTCAGTGTTTTGATGATGGTGATGGGGTCACAACATAAGAGTAATGGGACATGTATTGTGTTACAAACTGTCACAGTATGGAGCTCATGGTTCAAATCAGCAGTGTAGTGTTTCAACCAGAAACCGGCAAATACGCGTCATTAACTGTGCGTCCATATACAGTAGATGAGGAGACCAGCATGAAGTATTTATTTAAAGTGCTTGAGTCATGTCTGTGTCCTATAGAACTGGGAATTCACAAAACAATTGGGGACACTGCCATGTTTTTGTCAGGAGAACTGTAAAACATAGAGGCTGGCATCGAGCAGCATGGATACAGTACAAAACAAAGGGGAAAAAAACATATAGACTGAATCACAACATGTAAAAAATTGATATCTGTTACCAAGAGAAATTGAACAAGGAGGGAAAAGAGCAGAATGTTCAGGAAATAAGTCAGAGCACGCAGACTTTTTCACACAGACTGGACTGTGATTTTGAACTAGTGCGGTAGTGAAGTCCAGTTTCTTTTATTTGAGACAACTGACCAAGGTGAAACCATTTCTCTCACGCCAACACTTTGAGACAGTTATCCAAGCCTTTGTCACCACTCGGCTGGATTACTGAAATGTCCTCTATTTTGGAGTTTTTTCTCGTATTTCTCGTTTGCATCTTCAGATAGAACAAAATACTTCTGCATGTCTTAACTCAAGTATGAAAAACAGAGCACATTTGGCTTATTTTAGCTGCACTCCACTGGCTGCCTGTCCATTTTCGAGTTCTCTTATTTGTTTTTAAAGCCTTCGATGGTCTTGCCCCACCCTACATCGCTGAGCTCCTTCGTGTACACGCCCCTGTCTGCTCCTTCAGGTCAGCTGACCAGCTGCTCCTGGATGTTCCAAGGCTAAAGCAAAAGCTCAGAGGTGATCAGGTGATCGGGCCTTTGCGGTGGCGGGACCTAGATTGTGGAACTCCTTGCACTTGTCTCTCTGCTCTTTTAAGTCCCTTGTAAATACCCACTTGTACCCCCTGGTGTTTTACCCCAGTATGTAGAGTTGGTTTTATTGGATGAAATTGTTTGAACTGTTTTATTTTATTTGTTTTGTCTAATAATGTTTTTACGGACTTTATTGCTTTTGTTGCATTTATTGCTGTTTGTTATTTTAAATTATGTTTTGCGTGTTTTATATTTCTTATCTGTATTCTATGTTGGTACGGTATGGTATCTTGTTAGTGCGTACACATTGAACTTGTTTAAAATTGCAAGTCTCTCGAGGTGCATATGTGAAATTTACAAAGGGGTGGGTGGAAAATCTGCAAATATTTAAAGAAAATCAGAAGACCATCGTATTTACATACACCCTTTGTCATAATGGAAAAAAATTTAACACTAATTATGTTTATTATATTTTAGGCGTTGTTTGTTAGCTCCGACATTGCCACCCCTTGATGTCTTTTCAAAGCTGGAAAATCCAAAAAAAAACACACATTATTTGGCTTTCGTTTTCCAGCAGAGTCATGCAAACAATTGTTGGACTCGATAAAACAGCAACCGTTGTAAAAAGTGATCTAATATGGAGACTTTTAGTTTAAAATGGGGGCTATTTCCACAAAATCACTATGGCAAGCTGTGCTGGTTATACATAGGTCACAAAATGCATTGGTGATGTCACATTCCCACGCCTTATCGACCTTTTCCACAGCTGACATTTTGACTTATATTGACAGGAAACACACAGGTGATCGTGGTATTATGAGTTAGGGGGTCTGTTTCATATCAGTGCCCCAGAGAACCATGCAACGGGCCATGATGAACAAACCAAAACCCTGGGAATGACAAACCAAAATGGAATGTAGCCATGGTAATTCTTGATTGATTTTTTTTTTTTAAGTCTTTTGTTGTTATAAGTAGTAGAACCATCCCACGGATCTGATTATGATTGGCGCTATACAAAATAGAATAGAATAGAATAGAATTGAATCTGCAACCTGTATCTCCATGTGGATCCTTACCCCCTCGAGTAGCTCCTGTGGCTTTGTCGAGTGACAAAAGTAACGTCTTATAAGAAATGAAAATTTACTAAATAAACACTAAATCAGCAAAAAGAAAAAAATGAACTAAATAATAAACAACAATTAAGATGAAATTGAAGAAAATACTCGAAATGAGCTAAATAATCAATTCAATAAACAAAATTAATCAAGAGAATAAATACAATGAGCAAAACTTATAAGATAAATGATAAAAAAAACAATGCTGAATATTGTCAATGAACAAAAAAAGAATAAAAATAACAATACAAACATGAACAAGCTTGAGGCAAAACTGATCAAAAGAATCAAGAAATTGAAGGAAATGATGAGGAAAACTGACACATATGGACTACAGTGACTAAAATACAGTAGTAAATCAACTGACATGAAATGGAAAACAATGAAGGAAAAGTAAGCAAAAAACCAAAGAACAGAAATTGCAAAAAAGTCAGCAACATTAAAATAAAAAATCAGGACAATGAACAAAATCTCAATAATGTTTAGAATAATAAACAGTAATATGAAAATAATCTGCAAATGAACAAAAATGATGAAGAAATGAACAGAAAAGCCAATAATATGAACAAAAACGAATAAAATAATTTGTAAATTGGTATTTAACCTGTTGCCAGAAAACATACATCACGTGCCATGTGCCATTTTTGTGGCTCTAGACAAATTGCTGTGGTGTGAAGGCTGCAGATCCCTGAGCTACTCTAAAGGTTGATACGATGGGAATCTGTCAGTGGTCCAGAAACATGCCGAGTTGTGAGTTCTTTAAATCGGTTCAGACATTTCTGAGCTATTAACATGTCAGGTATGCAGACGATGGAAATGTGGACACAGAGGATTGATTGATTTAAAAAACCACCTGTGTGCATTTTTGCTAGTATGACTTAAAATGTCTGCTGTCTCTGTATGGATGCACAGAGGGAGTAACTAAATACTCCCTGCGTGCATACTAAATGCTGCAGACAGCATTTGAGATTTGTTGTATTTTCCTGATTTTTGCCCCATAGTGAACCATGACCGCAAAACCAAGTTAGTTGCACGACCATGGCATTTGTGTATGCTCACAATCTTACTACAGTTTATGTTGGGATATAATTGTATTATGCATTAAATCAATGAAATGACAATATGATCCAAATCATACATTAATCTTGAAAAGGGATTAGTACCATAATACTAGTATTGGTGAATTGATTTCTACATTATGCAACCCCCATAAATATTTTCTAGATCCTTGATATAGCACATGATCTGGATTCTCTCCAAAAGTAAATCACTTCTAGGACACAAGAAAAAAATTCAACAAAATCCAACGAGCAGTTTTTGAGGTTACAGTTTCTTGGAAACAAACAAATTAATGGGGGCAAAATACAGCTGAGTCTACGATATGGTTCCGGTCAGTAGTGAATTATTATTGTTGGAACAGAACAGAATAGAAAAGAATATAATAGAATAAATTTTGATTGTGTACCATAGCAGAAAATTGTCAGGTTGTTTACATGCTATTATGACATTATCCACACAGCTAAAAAGCCTTAGAACAAGACACTCCTTATTAAGTCTAGTTAAGTGATCCTAACCCTACAAAAGAGCAAAAACAGATCAAATACATGTTTTAATAAGGAACTAATTAGTCATTTACTGTTGACTAATATAGTGAACTCTGTCCTAAAGTGTGACCAAACCTTATACTGAGAAAATGCAGATCTTACCCATGAGCTGTCATCTTGGGAACGCTGGTAGCGTTTCCAGCGGCAACCATAGATCCCAGTGACGAAGGACACAAAGACCTGCTTTTCATAGACCTGTAAGGGTTGGTGTTTCACCATGCTCCTTCAGCCTCAACGCGACGCCAGCCCGTTGACATCCCACACAGGACTGGAAACCCTGAGTGACAACACCACTGCTCAGTCATTACACATACATACAATTACATTTTTCATCAACAAGCCATGTCACGTCATGTTGTTGAGATATATTTTCACAAAACACCGCAGATATGTTGACAGCCTCAGTGCTTGTTTGGAGTAACAACAGCTGTGAGAAGAAGTCAACACAATATTTAATACTGACTCACGTCTGGGAGAGACAGTCTAATTATATGGTCAATACTGTGCAGTCACTTTGAGGACAAGGTTTACCTGACTGCGGATTTAAAGCTGTGGAAAAAACTAGAAAACAGGCATCAGTACAGAAAGCAACAGTAAGAAATGAAAACACTGAAGGCAAGCAGTACAAGTGTCACTGAAGCAAAGGATCAGAAAAAGACTTATTCATTGTCTTCACTTCTACTACTAAGTATTAAAGTATAGGCTCTGAAAAATGTGCCCTTTGGGTGTTACTACTTTTTGCACCATGCAAAAGTATGAATGAATGAATGAATGAAACTTTATTTATAGAGCACTTTACAACAACAACAAAGCTGACCAAAGTGCTGTACACTCAGATTACAGAATAGTAATAATTCATTTAAATAGCAGGCTGATAGAGTAATTCCCCCACTATACAGGTCATGAGCAAGTGGACAAATGTATTCGTTATAATCACCCATGCTGACGGAGTCGGATTGGGGGTCGGGCAGTCAGTGCCCTCAGTCTGATTGTTTGTCTGTATGTATGTTGGCACTGTAACTTAATCATAATAAATGGTGGGATGACCAAACTCTATGCTGATGTTGACCTTGACCTACGCTGGTCACCCATTCATTTTGGCATCAAAAGGTCAAAGTTCAAGGTTACTGGGTTAAGGAAGGTTAAAGTATATTTTCGTGTATAGCGACTGTATTATTGGAGCTAGGAGCAAGAAATTTTAACAAAAGTTAGAACAAGGTCTTGGACACCCCCTAGAGGTCAAATGGCCTTGACCTTACACATGACCTCAAAGATGAGTAGAAAAGAGGAAACAAAGTCCTACCAAGTTTGAAATTTACTTTATGCTCATAGAGCACTGTAATTTAATGCAAATGAGGGAAGGGACATTGAACTTGGTACAGAAACTGCATTTATTCTTATATTTATCCTTAAATTCCAAAAATATAGTTTATGCAGTGGTGGGCCGTCAGGGCCAGCAAGGCCTTCTCTGCTGGCCTAACATAACCAGACATCATTATCATAATTAT